>JANJGN010001277.1:150000-164866 GCA_026770705.1 Isurus oxyrinchus | reverse complement strand
CAGCGGGCCCAATGCTGTGTCACCCCCACCCCCTTCTCCCCCACCCCACCCCTCCCACACGCCACAAGCATGGATTGGCATCAGGCGGGACTTCCGATTGACCGGAGCTCCCTCCGGCAACAGCGAGGTGCCGGGAACCGGAGGAAAGGCTACGCGGTGGGGGGGGTGGGTCTAAGGGCAGGGAGGATCCTGCCCGGAGCACCCCCCCCCCAACAAGTCAGGTCTCCCCTCAAAAAACCTCCCCTCCTCCGAGGAGAGCAATCCCGGCTGGTAGATTAAGTGGTAGAGTAAGGTGGAGGGGAGAGGGAGAGAGGGAGAGAGTGAGAAAGTGGTAGAGTAAGGTGGAGGGGAGAGGGAGAGAGGGAGAAAGTGGTAGAGTAAGGTGGAGGAGAGAGGGAGAGAGGGAGAAAGTGGTAGAGTAAGGTGGAGGAGAGAGGGAGAGAGGAGAGAGAGTGAGAAAGTGGTAGAGTAAGGTGGAGGAGAGAGGGAGAGAGGGAGAAAGTGTAGAGTAAGGTGGAGGAGAGAGGGAGAGAGGGAGAAAGTGGTAGAGTAAGGTGGAGGAGAGAGGGAGAGAGGAGAGAGAGTGAGAAAGTGGTAGAGTAAGGTGGAGGAGAGAGGGAGAGAGGAGAGAGAGTGAGAAGGTGGTAGATTAAGGTGGAGGAGAGAGGGAGAGAGGAGAGAGAGTGAGAAAGTGGTAGAGTAAGGTGGAGGAGAGAGGTGGGAGAGAGACAGAAAGTGGTAGAGTAAGTTGGAGGAGAGAGGTGGGAGAGGGAGAGAGAGAAAGTGGTAGAGTAACGTGGAGGAGAGAGGTGGGATAGTGGCAGAGAGAGAGAGAGAGAAGAGAGTGAAAGGGAGGCGGGTGTGGGAGAGAGAAAGAGATAAAGAGCAGAGTAAAGAGAGAGAGAGAATAGAAAGTGGAGAGAGGGATGAAAATGGGGAAAGAGAGAGGAAGAGGATGTGAGGATGGGAAAGAGGGAGAGAGGGAGAGAGGAGAGAGAGTGCGTGAGAGAGAGAGAGTAGAGGGTGGTGGAGAGTGGGATGAGAACAGGGAGAGAGATGACGCTGGAGGGAGAGTGAGGGCAGAGGAGAGTGAGTAAGAGGGAATGAGATAGAGAGAGAGAGCGGGGGATGGAGAAAGAGAGTGAGAGAGAAGAGAAAGAGAGATGGAGAGAGACAGCAAGGGAGAGAGAGAACAATGGGATGGAGAAAGAGAGTGAGAGAGAAGAGAAAGAGAGATGGAGAGAGACAGCAAGGGAGAGAGAGAACAATGGGATGGAGAAAGAGAGTGAGAGAGATAAGAAAGAGAGGTGGAGAGAGTCAGCAATAGAGAGAGAGAGCGATGGGATGGAGAAAGAGAGAGAGAGAAGAGAAAGAGAGATGGAGAGAGACAGCAAGGGAGAGAGAGAGAGCGATGGGATTGAGAAAGAGAGAGAAGAGAAATAGATGGAGAGAGACAGCAAGGGAGAGAGAGAGAGAGCGATGGGATGGAGAGAGAGAGAGAAGAGAAATAGATGGAGAGAGACAGCAAGGGAGAGAGAGAGAGAGCGATGGGATGGAGAGAGAGAGAGAAGAGAAAGAGAGATGGAGAGAGACAGCAAGGGAGAGAGAGAGAGAGCGATGAGATGGAGAAAGAGAGAGAGAAGAGAAAGAGAGACGGAGAGAGACAGCAAGGGAGAGAGAGAGAGTGATGGGATGTAGAAAGAGAGAGAGAGAGAAAAGAAAGAGATGGAGAGAGACAGCGAGAGAGAGAGAGAGCGATGGGATGGAGAGAGAGAGAGAAGAGAAAGAGATGGAGAGAGACAGCAAGGGAGAAAGAGAGAGAGAGTGATTGGATGGAGAATGAGAGAGAGAGAGAAGAGTAAAAGAGATGGAGAGAGACAGCAAGGGAGAGCGAGAGGGAGTGATGGGATGGAGAAAGAGAGAGAGAAAAGAAAGAGAGATGGAGAGACAGCGAGAGAGAGAGAGAGAGAGAGCGATGGGATGGAGAAAGAGAAAGAGAGAGAGAAGAGAAAGAGAGATGGAGAGAGACAGTGAGAGAGAGAGAGTGAGAGTGATGGGATGGAGAAAGAGAAAGAGAGAGAAGAGAAAGAGAGATGGAGAGAGACAGCGAGAGAGAGAGAGAGAGAGAGAGAGCGATGGGATGGAGAAAGAGAAAGAGAGAGAAGAGAGAGAGATGGGAGAGAGACAGTGAGAGAGAGAGAGTGAGAGCGATGGGATGGAGAAAGAGAAAGAGGGAGAAAAGAAAGAGAGATGGAGAGAGACAGCAAGAGAGAGAGAGAGAGAGAGAGAGCGATGGGATGGAGAAAGAGAAAGAGAGAGAGAAGAAAGAGAGATGGAGAGAGACAGTGAGAGAGAGAGCAGTGAGAGCGATGGGATGGAGAAAGAGAAAGAGGGAGAAAAGAAAGAGAGATGGAGAGAGACAGCAAGAGAGAGAGAGAGAGAGAGAGAGAGTGATGGGATGGAGAAAGAGGAAGAGAGAGAAGAGAGAGAGATGGAGAGAGACAGTGAGAGAGAGAGAGAGAGAGTGATGGGATGGAGAAAGAGAAAGAGAGAGAAGAGAAAGAGAGATGGAGAGAGACAGTGAGAGAGAGAGAGTGAGAGCGATGGGATGGAGAAAGAGAAAGAGGGAGAAAAGAAAGAGAGATGGAGAGAGACAGCAAGAGAGAGACAGCGAGAGAGAGAGAGTGATGGGATGGAGAAAGAGGAAGAGAGAGAAGAGAGAGAGATGGAGAGAGACAGCAGGGACAGAGAGAGAGAGAGCGATGGGATGGAGAAAGAGAAAGAGAGAGAGAAGAGAAAGAGAGACGGAGAGAGACAGCGAGAGAGAGAGAGAGAGAGGCTGAGCGATCGCGGTGGGTTAGAGCAGGGAAGGGGAGGATGAGAGACAGATAGAGTTGGGCCAGTGTGGGACAGATGAACAGAGGGATAAGCTGGATGTTGGCGGGGGAACAGATTGGACGAGAACGTGGCTGCTGGAATATAAAGTGGGGAAGGTGGTGCTGGGGGTGGGGGGGATGAAGTGATCCACCATGAATGGAGAAACGGAGAAGCAGAATAGGTCTGAATCGGTGAGAGACGCAGAGGCAGCTGCTGGAGGGCGGCGGGGGGGGGTTAGGTGGACTGGAGCCAAAGGCAAGTCAACATGTAGACGCAGCAAGTGATCGAAAGGTAGCAGATGTGTCAGCCTTTATTGCAAAGGGATTGGGGTTTAAGAGGGAAGAGGTCTTCACTGCAGTTGTACAGAGTCTTAGTGAGGGCACACATGGAGTCCCGTGTGCACTACTGGTCTCAAGGAAGAAGACAACCTTCCTGGAGGACATGTAACCCAGTTTCCCTAGGCTGGGCCCTGGGATGGGGTGGGGGGGGGTTGTCCTAGGGTGAGAGACTGAGTAAATTGGGTTTATATTCTCCGCAGATTAGAGGAGCGAGAGCTGCGTCATTCTGAAGGGGCTCGATAGGGGGTGGACACACACACACACACACACACACACACACACACACACACACACACACACACACACACACACACACACACACACACACACACACACACACACACACACACACACAGAGATCGTATACCCCCCGGCTGGGGAATCCACAACGCGGGGGCACAGACTCAGGATGAGGGGCCGATCGGTTAGGACCGAGAGGAGGAGAAATGCCTTCACTCGGAGGGTTGTGAATCAGTGGAATTCTCCACCTCCAGTCGATGCTCCATTGTCGAACACATTTAAGGCCGGGTTGGACAGATTGTTGGGACACGAGGGGTTAAAGGGATCCGTGTGAGAAGGTAGAGTCGAGGTGAAAGTCAAACGTGATCCTAATGAATGGAGGAGCAAGCTGGATGGGCTGAATGGCCTATTCCTGTTTCTTGTGTTATTATGTGAGGTGGTAGAGACAGAGAGAGGGGCAGAGAGAGAGGTGGTAGAGACAGAGAGAGGGGCAGAGAGAGAGAGGTGGTAGAGACAGAGAGAGAGGCAGAGAGAGAGGTGGTAGAGACAGAGTGAGGCAGAGAGAGAGGTGGTAGAGACAGAGAGAGGGGCAGAGAGAGAGGTGGTAGAGACAGAGAGAGGGGCAGAGAGAGGTGGTAGAGACAGAGAGAGAGGCAGAGAGAGAGGTGGTAGAGACAGAGAGAGGGGCAGAGAGAGAGGTGGTAGAGACAGAGTGAGGCAGAGAGAGAGGTGGTAGAGACAGAGAGAGGGGCAGAGAGAGAGGTGGTAGAGACGGAGAGAGGGGCACAGAGAGAGGTGGTAGAGACAGAGAGAGGGGCAGAGAGAGAGGTGGTAGAGACAGAGAGAGGTGGTAGAGATAGAGAGAGGGGCAGTGAGAGAGGTGATAGAGACAGAGAGGGGGCAGAGAGAGAGGTGGTAGAGACAGAGAGGGGGGCACAGAGAGAGGTGGTAGAGACAGAGAGAGGGGCAGAGAGAGAGGTGGTAGAGACAGAGAGAGGGGCAGAGAGAGAATTGGTAGAGACAGAGAGAGGGGCAGAGAGAGAGGTGGTAGAGACAGAGAGAGGGGGAGAGAGAGAGGTGGTAGAGACAGAGAGGGGCAGAGAGAGAGGTGGTAGAGACAGAGAGAGGGGCAGAGAGAGAGGTGGTAAAGACAGAGAGAGGTGGTAGAGATCGAGAGAGGGGCAGAGAGAGAGGTGATAGAGACAGAGAGGGGGCAGAGAGAGAGGTGGTAGAGACAGAGAGAGGGGCAGAGAGAGAGGTGGTAGAGGCAGAGAGAGGGGCAGAGAGAGGTGGTAGAGACAGAGAGAGGGGCAGAGAGAGAAGTGGTAGAGACAGAGAGAGGGGCAGAGAGAGAAGTGGTAGAGACAGAGAGAGGGGCACAGAGAGAGGTGGTAGAGACAGAGAGAGGGGCAGAGAGAGAGGTGGTAGAGACAGAGAGAGGGGGAGAGAGAGAGGTGGTAGAGACAGAGAGAGGGGCAGAGAGAGGTGGTAGAGACAGAGAGAGGGGCAGAGAGAGATGGTAGAGACAGAGAGAGGGGCAGAGAGAGGTGGTAGAGACAGAGAGAGGGGCAGAGAGAGAGGTGGTAGAGACAGAGAGAGGGGCAGAGAGAGAAAGGGAGAGACAGAGAGAGGGGCAGAGAGAGAGGTGGTAGAGACAGAGAGAGGGGGAGAGAGAGAGGTGGTAGAGACAGAGAGAGGGAGAGATAGAGAGAGAGGTGGTAGAGACAGAGAGAGGGAGAGACAGAGAGAGAGAGGCAGGGAGAGGGGTTCAGTGAGAGAGACAGAGAGAGATAGAGACAAAGAGATAGAGACAGAGAGAGAGAGAGGCAGAGAGAGAGAGAGACAGAGAGAGAGAGAGACAGAGAGAGAGAGAGACAGGGAGAGAGAGGCAGAGAGAGAGACAGAGAAAGAGAGGCAGAGAGAGATAGAGACAGAGAGAGAAAGGCAGAGAGAGAGACAGAGAGAGAGACAGAGAGAGTGAGACAGAGAGAGACAGAGAGAGAGACAGAGAGAGTGAGACAGAGAGAGAGACAGAGAGAGTGAGACAGAGATAGACAGAGAGAGAGACAGAGAGAGATAGAGACAGAGAGAGAGAGGCAGAGGGGAGAGGCAGAGAGAGACAGAGAGATAGAGAGAGACAGAGAGAGAGGCAGAGAGAGGTGGTAGAGGAAGAGGTAGAGAGAGACAGAAGAGAGGCAGAGAGATAGAGACAGAGAGAGAGAGAAAGATAGACACATACAGAGAGGCATAGAGAGAGACAGAGAGAGAGGCAGAGAGATAGAGACAGAGAGATAGAGAGAAACAGAGAGAGAGAGGCAGAGAGACAGAGAGAGAGAGGCAGAGAGAGAGAGACAGAGAGATAGAGAGAAACAGAGAGAGAGAGGCAGAGAGACAGAGAGAGAGAGGCAGAGAGAGAGAGACAGAGAGATAGAGAGAGACCGAGAGAGTGGCAGAAACAGAAAGATAGACACACACACAGAGAGGCATCGAGAGAGACAGGGGGAGCGACAGAGAGAGAGAGAGAGACAGGGGGAGCAACAGAGAGAGAGAGAGACTAATAGGAACACAGAGGTGCCGGGAGAGACAGAGATAGAGAGAGATAGAGGGAGATTGGAGAGGGATGGACAGAATGAGAGAGGGAGAGAGAGAGGGTGGGAGTAAGGGAGAGGGATGGAGAGAACGTGAGGGAGAGAAAGAGAGAGAGGGCAGGAGAGAAGGAGACAGGGAGAGGGAGGAAGAGAGAGATAGAGGGAGTAAGGGAGAGGGATGGAGAGAACGAGAGAGGGAGAGAGAGAGAGAGAGAGGGCGGCAGAGATGGAGGCAGGGAGAGGGAGGAAGGGAGAGTGGGAGGAATGGGGAGTGGGAGAGAGAGAGTGAGAGTGAGGGAGATGGAGCGGGAGAGAGAGAGTGATAAAAGAAGGGGAGGGATGGAATGAGAGAGAGAGAGAAGGAGGTACGGAGGATGGGGGGGGGAGAGCGAGGGAGAGAAGGGGGAGGGGGAGAGGTGGGAGTTGGAGGGGAAGGAGGAAAGAGGGAGGATTGAGTGGGGAGAGGGAGAGGAGAGAGAGAGAGAGAAAGAGGGAAAGAGTTTCAGAGGGAACGAGAGATGGAGAGAGAGAGGGGAGAGGCCGGGAGCAGAAACTGGCTGGCGTACGGCAGTGAAGTAGTTAATGGTTGGGTGTATTCCAGCTTGGTTCACATTCACCCCCCCACCCACCCACCCCCCAACGCCCCTCTTTCCCCCCCCCCCCCCCCCCCCCACACTGGGCTAATATGGCCTCTCCAGGATAACATGCAGCAAGGCTGGAGAGAGACAGAGAGAGAGAGAGAGCGGGGAGCAAGAGAGAGAGAGAGAGAGAGAGAGCGGGAGCAAGAGAGAGAGAGAGAGAGCGGTGGTGGGGGGTTGGGTGGGGGGGGAGGGGAGCAGAAACATCCTCAGCTGACAGCCTGGAATCAGGCCTATTTTCCAGTCCAGCTCCTGCCAGCAGTATCCCCTCCCCGCTATAGGCCTGGCCTCCACTCCAGTCGGAGCCTGTGCTGAGTTAGCAGTAACCCTCCCTCTGACTTCCTGCCAGCCTGTCTGTTCCTAATTCACTTCCAAGGGAAGGGAACTGGGAGGTGGAGACACTTTGACTGGGCAGGGGTGGGTGGGGGATGTGGAGGAGATGGAACGTTGGCAGCTTCTGTTAGCCTGTCTTCACCCCCCTCTCTCTCTCTCCCTGTCTCCCTCTCTCTCTCTCTCCCTGTCTCCCTCTCTCTCTCTCTCTCTCTCTCTGTCTCTCTCTCTGTCTCTCTCTCTCTCTGTCTCTCTCTCTCTATCTCTCTCTCTCTGTCTCTCTCTCTCTGTCTCTCTCTCTCTCTGTCTCTCTCTGTCTCCCTCTCTCTCCCTGTCTCTCTCTCTGTCTCTCTCTCTCTCTCTCTCTCTCTCTCCCTGTCTCCCTCTCTCTCTCTCTGTCTCTCTCTGTCTCCCCTCTCTCTCCCTGTCTCTCTCTCTGTCTCTCTCTCTCTCTCTCTCTCTCCCTGTCTCCCTCTCTCTCTCTCTGTCTCTCTCTGTCTCCCTCTCTCTCCCTGTCTCTCTCTCTGTCTCTCTCTCTCTCTCTCTCTCTCCCTGTTTCCCTCTCTCCCTGTCTCTCTCTCTGTCTCTCTCTCTCTCTCTCTCTCTCTCTCCCTGTTTCCCTCTCTCTCTGTCTCTCTCTCTGTCTCTCTCTCTCTCTCTCTCTCTCCCTGTCTCCCTCTCTCTCTCTCTGTCTCTCTCTGTCTCCCTCTCTCTCCCTGTCTCTCTCTCTGTCTCTCTCTCTCTCTCTCTCTCTCCCTGTTTCCCTCTCTCTCTGTCTCTCTCTCTGTCTCTCTCTCTCTGTCTCTCTCTCTCTCTCTCCCTGTCTCTCTCTCTCTCTCCCTGTCTCTCTCCCTGTCTCTCTCTCCCTGTCTCTCTCTCCCTCTCCCTCTTTCTCTCTCTCCCTGTCTCTCTCTCTCTCTCTATCTCTCTCTCTCTCTGTCTGTCTCTCCCATGTCTCTCTCTCTCTCCCTGTCTCTCTCTGTCTCTCTCCCTCTCTCTCCCCGTCTCTCTCTGTCTCTCTCTCTCTCTGTCTCTCTGTCTCTCTCTCTCTCTCTCCCTGTCTCTCTCGCGCTCCCTCCCTCCCGACCTCAATCACCTCACTGAATGGGTGAGGGAGACTGACCCATCTTGGCCTCCATGTCTCCTCACTTACCCCATGCTCAGGACACACAACACAGATGGCCAGGCCCATTCATTTGTCTGCATGTGTGTATTCATGTGTGTAGGTGTATTTGTCTGTGTACATTCATGTGTGCATGTATTCACGTGTGTTCATGTTTGTACGTGTTAGTGTGTGTGTGTTCATATGTGTACATTTGTTTGTGTGTGTGTGTTTGTATGTGTATGTATGTTAGTATATGTGTACATGTATCTGTGTGTGTTCATGTGTACACGTGTTTCTGTATGCATTATTGTGTATACATGTGTTTCTGTATGCATTCATGTGTGTACATGTGTTTGTGTGTACATTTATATGTGTACATGTTAGTGAGTTCACGCATGTACATGTGCTTGTGTGTGTGTTTGTGTGTGTTAGTGTGTATGCTCATGTGTGCCCATGTTTGTGTTCATGTGTGTCCATGTGTTAGTGTGTCTGTGTTCAAGTTTGTGTGTGTTTGTTTGCTCATGTATATACATGTGTCCATGTGTGTGCATGTATGTATTCATGTGTGCACCCATTCGCATATGTGTATGTGGGTGCCTGTGTGTACACTTGCATATACTCATGTGTGCGTGTATTTGCACGAGCATGTATTTGTGCATGCATCTTTTCATGTGTGTATTCATGTGTGTCCATATGCATGTGCTCGTGTGCGTGTATTTGCGTTTATGCATGTATGTATTTGTGTGAGTGGATGTATTTGAGTGTAAGGGTGTGTGTATTTGCATGCATTTGTTTTGGTGCATGTGCCTGTGTGCATTTGTGTGTGCTTGCATATATACATGTAATTGTGTGTGTTTGGGTGCATATATTTGTGAACAATATCACATACATACTTTCGTGTTTGTGCGTCCATGTAGCTGTGTCTGTGTTTGTGTGCATGTGTGTTTGTGTGCTTGCGTGTATTTGCACATGTGTTTGAGTTTGTGTGCAGGTGTGAGTGTGCATGAGTGTTTTGAGTGTGCATGTGTGCCTGTATTTGCCTGTCCACCTGGGTGTGCATGTATGTCCATGTATCCAAGCGTGTGTATTTGTGTGCATGTGTTTGAGAGCATACAGGTGAATCTGGGTATACGTGCATGTGGTGTGTGTGTCTGCAGTGTGTGTGTGTGTGTGAGAGCTGTGTGTGTGTATGCATGTGTGTATGCGTGTGTGTGCATGTGTGTGTGTATGTGTGCTGTGTGTGTGTGTGTGTGTGTGTATGCATGTGTGTGTGTACGCTGTGTGTGTATGCTGTGAGTGTGTGTGTAAACATGTGAGTGCTGTGTGTACAGTGTGTGTGTGTGTAAACATGTGAATGCTGTGTGTACAGTGTGTGTGTGTGTATACATGTGAGTGCTGAGTGTACACTGTGTGTGTGTGTATATGCTGTGTGTGTGTGTGTATGTGTGCTGTGTATGTGTATGCTGTGTGTGTATATGCTGTGCGTGTGTGTGTGTATATGTGTGCTGTGTATATGTATGCTGTGTGTGTATATGCTGTGTGTGTATGTGTGTGTGTCTATCTGCGTGTGTGTGTGTGTGTGTGTGTGTCTGTGTGTGTGTGATGTGTGTGTGTATGTGTGTGTGTATGTGTGTGTGTGTGATGTGTGTGTATGCCGTGTGTGTATGTGTGTGTGTGCGTGTATGCTGTGTGTGTGTGTGTGTGTGTGATGTGTGTGTGTATGCTGTGTGTGTGTGTGTGTGTATGTGTGTGATGTGTGTGTATGCTGTGTGTGTATGTGTGTGTGTGTGTGATGTGTGATGTGTGTGCTGTGTGTGTGATGTGTGTGTATGCTGTGTGTGTATGTGTGTGTGTGATGTGTGTGTGTATGCTGTGTGCGTGTGTGTGTAATGTGTGTGTGTATTATGCTGTGTGTGTATGTGTGTGTGTGTCTATCTGTGTGTTGTATGCTGTGTATGTGCTGTGTGTGTGCTGTGTGTGTGTGTGATGTGTGTGTGTATTATGCTGTGTGTGTATGTGTGTGTGAGTGTCTACCTGTGTGTTGTATGCTGTGTATGTGCTGTGTGTGTGTGTGTGTGTGTGTGTGTGATGTGTGTGTGTATTATGCTGTGTGTGTATGTGTGTGTGTGTCTATCTGTGTGTTATATGCTGTGCATGTGCTGTGTGTGTGAGTGTCTATCTGTGTGTTGTATGCCCTCCTGTTATTGGGTGTGTGTTTGTATCCGTGTCCAAGCTGCAAGGGGTAGGAGCCGGATGGAAGGGCCCTGGGCCTCTGGCTCACCTCCTGCTGGCACTCTGCACACTGGAAGGCTCTCCCCCCAGCTCCACAGGGTGCTCAGCTTTTAGACAGGCTCGGCTCACCGATCAGTCACACTGATCTGCTTACACCGTGGAGAGAGCCTCTTCAAAGCGTGGAGGGATTTAAGGGGGCATTGTGGACGGCTGATGTAGCAGCAGGACAGAGTGTCCTAGCGTCCAGAGCCCCAAAGCGACTTAAGGCCCAGCTCCGTCTGACCCACACTCCGGCCCAGCCTCTGTCCCCCGAGACCCGCAGCAACGGGAGTGGATGTCAGTGGGTTAACCCTGACCGGGTGGCTGCTCTGATACCCTGAGGCTAATGTCTGTGCCTCTCGACGCCATCACATTGTCCGGGATATAGAGGACCCAGCCTCTCTTCATCCATCTAACCTCTGCACTTCTCCGCTCAGCGCTTTCTCTCTCCCTCTCTTTCACCTCTTTCCCTCCCCTCCCTCTCTGTCCCTACTGTCCCTCCTGCCCTCCCCCTCTCGTTCACCCTCCCTCTGCCTCTCTTCTCGGTCTCCCCCCTGTTTCGTGGTCACCTCTCCCCCGATCCCTTTCTCATTCATTCCTTTATCCACATCTCCTTTGCTCCCCCTCCTCTCTCTCTCTCTCTCTCCCACTCTCCTTTCTTTCTTCTCTCTCTCTCCCACTCTCCTTTCTTCGTCTCTCTCTCTCCCACTCTCCTTTCTTCTCTCTCCTTCTTCTCTCTCTCCCACTCTCCTTTCTTCTTCTCTCTCTCCTTCTCTCTCTCTCTCCCACTCTCCTTTCTCTTCTCTCTCTCTCTCTCCCACTCTCCTTTCTTCTTCTCTCTCTCTCTCTCCCCACTCTCCTTTCTTCTCTCTCTCTCTCTCTCCCACTCTCCTTTCTTCTTCTCTCTCTCTCCCACTCTCCTTTCTTCTTCTCTCTCTCTCCCACTCTCCTTTCTTCTTCTCTCTCTCTCCCCACTCTCCTTTCTTCTTCCTCTCTCTCTCTCTCTCCCACTCTCCTTTCTTCTTCTCTCTCTCTCTCTCTCCCACTCTCCTTTCTTCTTCTCTCTCTCTCTCTCCTCCCACTCTCCTTTCTTCTCTCTCTCTCATCTCTCTCTCTCTCCTCTCCCACTCTCCTTCTTCTTCTCACTCTCTCTCCCACTCTCCTTTTCTTCTCTCTCTCCCACTCTCCTTTCTTCTCTCTCTCTCTCTCTCCCACTCTCCTTTCTTCTTCTCTCTCTCTCTCTCCCCACTCTCCTTTCTTCTCTCTCTCTCTCTCCACTCTCCTTTCTTCTTCTCTCTCTCTCTCCCACTCTCCTTTCTTCTTCCTACTCTCTCTCTCCCACTCTCCTTTCTTCTTCCTCTCTCCTCCTCACTCTCCTTCTCTCTCTCTCTCTCTCCCACTCTCCTTTCTTCTTCCTCTCTCTCTCTCTCCCCTCACTCTCTCTTCTTCTCTCTCTCTCTCTCCCACTCTCCTTTCTTCTTCTCTCTCTCTCCACCTCCCTTTCTTCTTCTCTCTCTCTCTCTCTCACTTTCCTTCTTCTTCTCTCTCTCTTCCCACTCTCCTTTCTTCTTCTCTCTCTCTCTCTCTCCACTCTCCTTTCTTCTTCTCTCTCTCTCTCTCACTCTCCTTTCTTCTTCTCTCTCTCTCTCTCTCCCACTCTCCTTTCTTCTCTCTCTCTCTCTCCCACTCTCCTTTCTTCTCTCTCTCTCTCTCTCTCTCCACTCTCCTTTCTTCTCTCTCTCTCTCTCCCACTCTCCTTTCTTCTCTCTCTCTCTCTCCCACTCTCCTTTCTTCTCTCTCTCTCTCCCACTCCTTTCTTCTCTCCTCTCTCTCTCCCACTCTCCTTTCTTCTTCTCTCTCTCTCTCTCCCACTCTCCTTCTTCTTCTCTCTCTCTCTCTCTCCACTCTCCTTTCTTCTCTCTCTCTCTCCCACTCTCCTTTCTCTTCTCTCTCTCTCTCTCCCACTCTCCTTTCTTCTTCTCTCTCTCTCTCTCCCACTCTCCTTTCTTCTCTCTCTCTCTCTCCCACTCCTTTCTTCTTCTCTCTCTCTCTCTCTCCACTCTCCTTCTCTCTCTCTCTCTCTCTCCCACTCTCCTTTCTTCTTCTCTCTCTCTCTCTCTCCCACTCTCCTTTCTTCTCTCTCTCTCTCTCTCTCCCACTCTCCTTTCTTCTTCTCTCTCTCTCTCTCTCCCACTCTCCTTTCTTCTCTCTCTCTCTCTCCCACTCTCCTTTTTCTCTCTCTCTCTCCCACTCTCCTTTCTTCTTCTCTCTCTCTCTCTCTCTCCCACTCTCCTTTCTTCTTCTCTCTCTCTCTCTCTCCCACTCTCCTTTCTTCTCTCTCTCTCTCTCTCCCACTCTCCTTTCTTCTTCTCTCTCTCTTCTCCCACTCTCCTTTCTCAGCCTTTGACCCTCTCACTAATTCTCTCTTTTCCTCTCCCTCATCTCCGTGTCTTTTCTTCTCTCCCCAGTTGCTGCCTCTCCCTTTTTTTCACCCCCGCTTTCTCTCTCTCCTTTCTTTCCTCTATCTCTCTTCTCCCCACTTTCCCCCTCCTCCCTTTCACTCTCTCCCATTTCTCCCCTCCCTCCTCTCCCCTCTCTCCATTTCTCCCTCCTCTCCCCTCTCTCCATTTCTCCCTCCTCTCCCCTCTCTCCATTTCTCCCTCCTCTCCCTCTCTCCATTTCTCCCTCCTCTCCCCTCTCTCCATTTCTCCCTCCATTTCTCCCTCCTCTCCCCTCTCTCCATTTCTCTCTCCATTTCTCCCTCCTCTCCCCTCTCTCCATTTCTCCCTCCTCTCCCTCCTCTCCATTTCTCCCTCCTCTCCCCTCTCTCCATTTCTCTCTCCTCTCCCCTCTCTCCATTTCTCCCTCCTCTCCCCTCTCTCCATTTCTCCTCCTCTCCCCTCTCTCCATTTCTCTCTCCTCTCCCTCTCCTCCATTTCTCTCTCCTCTCCCCTCTCTCCATTTTCTCCCTCCTCTCCCCTCTCTCCATTTCTCCCTCCTCTCCCCTCTCTCCATTTCTCTCTCCTCTCCCCTCTCTCCATTTCTCTCTCCTCTCCCCTCTCTCCATTTCTCTCTCCATTTCTCTCTCCTCTCCCCTCTCTCCATTTCTCTCTCCATTTCTCTCTCCCTCTCCCCCTCTCTCCATTTTCTCCCTCCTCTCCCCTCTCTCCATTTCTCCCTCCTCTCCCCTCTCTCCATTTCTCTCTCCTCTCCCCTCCTCCATTTCTCCCTCCTCTCCCCTCTCTCCATTTCTCCCTCCTCTCCCCTCTCTCCATTTCTCTCTCCTCTCCCCTCTCTCCATTTCTCTCTCCTCTCCCCTCTCTCCATTTCTCTCTCCATTTCTCTCTCCTCTCCCCCTTCTCCATTTCTCTCTCATTTCACCCTCCTCTCCCCTCTCTCCATTTCTCCCTCCTCTCTCCTCTCTCCATTTCTCCCTCCATTTCTCCCTCCTCTCCCCTCTCTCCATTTCTCTCTCCATTTCTCCCTCCTCTCCCCTCTCCATTTCTCCCTCCTCTCTCCTCTCTCCATTTTTCCCTCCTCTCCCCTCTCTCCATTTCTCCCCATCTCCCCTCTCTCCATTTCTCCCCCCTCTCCCCTCTCTCCATTTCTCCCCCCTCTCCCCTCTCTCCATTTCTCCCCCCTCTCCCCTCTCTCCATTTCTCCCTCCTCTCCCCTCTCTCCATTTCTCCCCCCTCTCCCCTCTCTCCATTTCTCCCTCCTCTCCCCTCTCTCCATTTTTCCCTCCTCTCCCCTCTCTCCATTTCTCCCTCCTCCCCCCTCTCTCCATTTCTCCCTCCTCTCCCCTCTCTCCATTTCTCCCTCCTCTCCCCTCTCTCCATTCTCTCTCCCCTCTTTGACTCTCTCTTTCCTCCCGTTTCTCCCTGTTCACCACCGCTCTCTCTCTCTATCTTGTCCCCCCAGCTCTCCCCCTCCCTGTTCACACTCACTCTCTCTCTCCCCAGATCTCCTGCCTCCCTGTTCACTCTCTCTCTCTCTCTCTCCCCAGCTCTCCTCCTCCCTGTTCACTCTCTCTCTCCCCAGCTCTCCTCCCTCCCTGTTCACTCTTGCTCTCTCTCTCTCTCCCCCCCAGCTCTCCTCCCTCCCTGTTCACTCTCTCTCTCCCCAGCTCTCCTCCCTCCCTGTTCACTCTTGCTCTCTCTCTCTCTCCCCCCAGCTCTCCTCCTCCCTGTTCACTCTCTCTCTCCCCAGCTCTCCTCCCTCCCTGTCTCTCTCTCTCTCTCTCTCCCCCCAGCTCTCCTCCCTCCCTGTTCACTCTCTCTCACTCTCCCTCTCCCCAGCTCATCCTCCTCCCTGTTCTCTCTCTCTCATCTCTCCCCAGCTCTCCTCTCCTTCCCTGTTCACTCTCTCTCACTCTCTTCTCTCTCTCTCCTCCCTCCCTGTTCACTCTCTCTCACTCTCTCTCTCCCCAGCTCTCCTCCCTCCCTGTTCACTCTCTCTCACTCTCTCCTCCCCAGCTCT
>JANJGN010001277.1:60000-145000 GCA_026770705.1 Isurus oxyrinchus | reverse complement strand
GTGGAAACAGAGACCAGAAATGTACACAGTGCTCCCAGGGGGATAGGGAGACCTAAACTGTACACAATTCTCCCAGTGTGATGTGGAGACCAGATCTGTACACAGTGCTCCCAGTGTGATGTGGAGACCAGATCTGTACACAGTGCTCCCAGTGTGATACAGAGACCGGAACTGTGCACGGTGCTCCCAGTGAGATATGGAACCGGAAATGTACACTGTGCTCCCAGTGTGATACGGAGACCAAAACTGTACACAATGCTCTCAGTGTAATACGGAAATTGGAAATGTACACAGTGATCCCAGTGTGATACAGAGACCAGAACTGTACACAGTGCTCCCAGTGTGATACAGAGACCAAAACTGTACACAGTGCTCCCAGTGGGATTCGGATACCAGAACGGTACACGGTGCTACCAGTGGGATACAGAGACTGGAACTGTACACAGTGCTCCCAGTGTAATACAGAAACCAGAACTGTACACTCTGCTCCCAGTGTGAAACGGAGGCAAGAAAAGTACACAGTGCTCACAGTGAAATTTGGAGGCCGGAACTGTGCACGGTTCTCCCAGTGTAATACAGTGACTGGAACAGTACACAGTTCTGCCAGTGTAATACAGTGACTGGAACTGTACACAGTGCTCTCTGTGTGATACAGCGAGCAAAACAGTACACAGTGCTCCCAGTGTGATGCAGAGACCAGAACTGTACACAGTGCTCCCAGTGTGATACAGAGACCAGAACTGTACACGGTGCTCACAGTGGGTTAGGGAGACAGGAACTGTGCTCGGAGCTCCCAGTGAGAAATGGAACTGGAAATGTACACAGTGCTCCCAGTGTGATACGGAGACCAAAAACTGCACACAGTGCTCCCAGTGAGATACAGAGACCAGAACTGTACCCAGTGCTCCCAATGTGATACAGAGACCAGAACTGTACACAGGTCTCCCAGTGTGATACGAAGACCAGAACTGTACACAGTGCTCCCAGTGTGATATGGAGACCAGATCTCTACACAGTGCTCCCAGTGTGATGTGGAGACCGGAACTGTACACAGTGCTCCCAGTGTGATGTGCATACCGGAACTGTACACAGTGCTCCCAGTGTGATATGGAGACCGGAACTTTACACAGTGCTCCCAGTGTGATATGGAGACCAGATCTGTACACAGTTCTCCCAGTGTGATACGAAGACCAGAACTGTACACAGTGCTCCCAGTGTGATATGGAGACCGGAACTGTGCACAGTGCTCCCAGTGAGATATGGAACCGGAAATGTACACTGTGCTCCCAGTGTAATACGGAGACCAAAACTGTACACAATGCTCTCAGTGTAATATGGAAATTGGAAATGTACACAGTGATCCCAGTGTGATACAGAGACCAGAACTGTGCACAGTGCTCCCAGTAGGATTTGGATACCAGAACACTAAACAGTGTTCCCAGTGGGATACAGAGACAGGAACATTACACAGTGCTCCCAGTGTAATACAGAAACCAGAACTGTATAACTGTGCTCCCAGTGTAAAACGGAGGCAAGAAATGTACGCAGTGCTCACAGTGAAATTTGGAGGCCAGAATTGTGCACAGTTCTCCCAGTGTAATACAGTGACTGGAACAGTACACAGTGCTCCCAGTGTGATACAGAAACCAGAACTCTACACGGTGCTCCCAGTGTGATACGGACATTCTAACTGTACACAGAGATCCCTGTGTCATATGGAGACCAGAACGTATACAGTGCTCCCAGTGAGATAGGAAGACTGGAACTGTACACGGTGCTCGCAGTGAGATATGGAATCGGAAATGTACACAGTGATCCCAGTGTGATACAGAGACCAAAACTGCACACAGTGCTCCCAGTGAGATACGGAAACAGAACTGTACACAGTTCTCCCAGTGTGATACGGAAACCGGAACTGTACACGGTGCTCCCAGTGTGATATGAAGACTGGAACTGTACACACTGCTCCCAGTGTAATAAGGAAATCTGAAATGTACACAGTGTTCCCAGTGTGATGCAGAGACCAGAACTGTACACAGTGCTCCCAGTGGGATTCGGACACCGGAACTGTACAGAGTGCACCCAGTGTGATACAGAGAATGGAACTGTATACAGTTCTCCCAGTGTGATACAGAGACTGGAAATGTACACAGTGCTCCCAGTGTGATACAGAGACCAGAACTGTTCACAGTGCTCCCAGTGAGATACGGAGACTGGAACTGTAGACAGTGCTCCCAGTGTGATATGGAGACCAGAAGTGTACACAGGTCTCCCAGTGTGTTATGGAGACAAGAACTGTACACAGTGCTCCCAGTGTGATACGGAGAGCAGAACTGTACACAGTTCTCCCAGTGTGAAAAGGAGATCGGAACTGTACCGAGTGCTCCCAGTGTGATATGGAGACCGGAACTGTGCACTGTGCTCCCAGTGAGATATGGAACCGGAAATGTACACAGTGCTCCCAGTGTGACATGGAGACCGGAACTGTGCACTGTGCTCCCAGTGAGATATGGAACCGGAACTGTGCACTGTGCTCCCAGTGTGACATGGAGACCGGAACTGTGCACTGTGCTCCCAGTGAGGTATGGAACCGGAAATGTACACAGTGCTCCCAGTGTGACATGGAGACCGGAACTGTGCACTGTGCTCCCAGTGAGATATGGAACCGGAAATGTACACAGTGCTCCCAGTGTGACATGGAGACCGGAACTGTGCACTGTGCTCCCAGTGAGATATGGAACCGGAAATGTACACAGTGCTCCCAGTGTGACATAGAGACCGGAACTGTGCACTGTGCTCCCAGTGAGATATGGAACCGGAAATGTACACAGTGCTCCCAGTGTGACATGGAGACCGGAACTGTGCACTGTGCTCCCAGTGAGATATGGAACCGGAAATGTACACAGTGCACCCAGTGTGACATGGAGACCGGAACTGTGCACTGTGCTCCCAGTGAGATATGGAACCGGAAATGTACACAGTGCTCCCAGTGTGACATGGAGACCGGAACTGTGCACTGTGCTCCTAGTGAGATATGGAACCGGAAATGTACACAGTGCTCCCAGTGTGATATGGAGACCGGAACTGTGCACTGTGCTCCTAGTGAGATATGGAACCGGAAATGTACACAGTGCTCCCAGTGTGATACGGAGACCAAAACTGTACACAGTGATCTCAGTGTAATACGGAAATTGGAAATGTACACAGTGATCCCAGTGTGATACAGAGACCGAAACTGTACACAGTGCTCCGAGTGTAATATGGAAACCAGAACTGTACACTGTGCTCCCAGTGTGAAACGGAGGCAAGAAATGTAGACAGTGCTCACAGTGAAATTTGGAGGCCGGAACTGTGCACGGTGCTCCCAGTGTAATACAGTGACTGGAACTGTAAACAGTGCTCTCAGTGTGATACGGTGAGCAAAACAGTGCACAGTGCTCCCAGTGTGATGCAGAGACCGGAACTGTACACGGTGCTCCCAGTGTGATACGGACATTCTGACTGTACACAGAGATCTCTGTGTCATATGGAGACCAGAACAGTACACAGTGCTCCCAGTGAGATACGGAGACCAGAACTGTTCACCGTGCTCCCAGTGAGATACGGAGACTAGAACTGTACACAGTGCTCCCAGTGAGATACGGAGACTAGAACTGTACACAATGCTCCCAGTGTGATACGGAGTCCGGAACAGTACACGGTGCTCCCAGTGTGATAGGGAGAGCGGAACAATTCACATGTCTCCCAGTGTGATATGGTGACCAGAACTGTGCACAGTCCTCCCAGTGTTGTATGGAGACTGGAAAGTTATGCAGTGCTCCCAGTGTGATATGGAGATCAAATCTGTACACAGTGCCGTCAGTGTGATACAGAGACCGGAACTGTACCCAGTGCTCCCAGTGTGATACAGAGACCGGAAATGTACACAGTGCTCCCAGTGTGATACAGAGACCGGAACTGTACACAGTGCCGTCAGTGTGATACAGAGACCGGAACTGTACCCAGTGCTCCCAGTGTGATACAGAGACCGGAAATGTACACAGTGCTCCCAGTGTGATACAGAGACCGGAACTGTACACAGTGCTCCCAGGGTGAAGTGGAGGTTTGAACTGTACACATTGCTCCCAGTGTAATATGGAAACTGGAACAATACACAGAGCTCCCAGTGTGATACAGAGACCGGAACTGTACATGGTGCTTCGAGTGTGATTCAGAGGCCAGAACTATACACAGTTCTCCCAGTGTGAAATGGAGGCCAGATCTGTACACAGTGTGCTGAATGTGATGCAGAGACCAGAACTGTACACAGTTCTCCCAGTGCGATACAGAGACCAGAACTGTACACAGTGCTCCCAGTGTGATACAGAGACCCTAACTGTACACTGTATTCACAGCGTAATACGGAGATCAGCATTTTACACAGTGCTCCCAGTGTGATACAGAGACCCTAACTGTACACTGTATTCACAGCGTAATACGGAGATCAGCATTTTACACAGTGCTCCCAGTGTGATACGGAGACCCTAACTGTACACTGTATTCACAGCGTAATACGGAGATCAGCATTTTACACAGTGCTCCCAGTGTGATACGGAGACCCTAACTGTACACTGTATTCACAGTGTAATACAGAGACCAGAATTCTACACAGTGCTCCCAGTGTGAAAGGAGACCCTAACTGTACACTGTGTTCACAGTGTAATACAGAGACCAGAATTCTACACAGCCCAGTGTGAAAGGAGACCCTAACTGTACACTGTGTTCACAGTGTAATACAGAGACCAGAATTCTACACAGTGTTCCCAGTGTGATACAGAGACCAGAATTGTACAAAGAGATCGCAGTGTCATTCAGAGACCGGAACTGTCCACATTGCTCCCAGTGGGACATGGAG
The DNA here is from genome assembly GCA_026770705.1 of Isurus oxyrinchus. NCBI lineage: Eukaryota > Metazoa > Chordata > Chondrichthyes > Lamniformes > Lamnidae > Isurus > Isurus oxyrinchus. The sequence continues at coordinate 140,106 of JANJGN010001277.1, read as the reverse complement.
ACCAGAACTGTGCAAAGTGCAAACAATGCGATACGGAGACCAGAACTGTCCACAGTGCTCCTGGTGTGGTATGGAGACTGGAACTGTACACAGTGCTCCCAGTGTGATACGGACACCATTACTGTACACAGTGCTCCTGGTGTGGTATGGAGACCGGAACTGTACACAGTGCTCCCAGTGTGATACAGAGACCAGAACAGTACACAGTGCTCCCAGTGTGATACAGAGACCAGAACAGTACACAGTGCTCCCAGTGTGAAAGGAGACCCTAACTGTACACTGTGTACACTGCTCCCAGTGTGATACGGACACCATTACTGTACACAGTGCTCCTGGTGTGGTATGGAGACCGGAACTGTACACAGTGCTCCCAGTGTGATACAGAGACCAGAACAGTACACAGTGCTCCCAGTGTGATACAGAGACCAGAACAGTACACAGTGCTCCCAGTGTGAAAGGAGACCCTAACTGTACAATGTATTCACAGTGTAATACGGAGACCAGAATTCTACACAGTGATCCCAGTGTGATATGGAGACCCTAACTGTATACTGTATTCACAGTGTAATACAGAGACCAGAATTCTACACAGTGCTCCCAGGGTGATACAGAGACCGGAACAGTGCATAGTGCTCCCAGGGTGAAGTGGAGGTTTGAACCGTACACATTGCTCCCAGTGTAATATGGAAACTGGAACAATACACGGTTCTCCCAGTGTGATACAGAGACCGGAACTGTACATGGTGCTTCGAGTGTGATTCAGAGACCAGAACAGTACACAGTTCTCCCAGTGTGAAATGAAGGCCAGATCTGTACACAGTGTGCCAAATGTGATGCAGAGGCCAGAACTGTACACAGTTCTCCCAGTGTGAGACAGAGACTGGAACTGTACACAGTGCTCCCAGTGTGATACGGAGACCCTAACTGTACACTGTATTCACAGTGTAATACGGAGACCAGAATTCTACACAGTGCTCCCAGTGTGATACGGAGACCCTAACTGTACACTGTGTTCACAGTGTAATACGGAGACCAGAATTCTACACAGTGCTCCCACTGTGATACAGAGACCGGAATTGTACAAAGAGATCCCAATGTAATTCAGAGACCGGAACTGTCCACATTGCTCCCAGTGGGACATGGAGACCAGAACAGTACACAGTGATCCCAGTGTGATATGGAGACTAGAACTGTACACAGTGCTCCTGGTGTGATACAGAGACCGGGACTGTACACAGTGCTCCCAGTGTGATACAGAGACCAGAACTGTACACAGTGCTCCCAGTGTGATACAGAGACCAGAACAGTACACGGTGCTCCTGGTGTGGTATGGAGACCGGTACTGTACACAGTGCTCCCAGTGCGATACGGAGACCAGAACTGTACACAGTGCTCCCAGTGTGATACACAGACCAGAATTGTACAAAGAGATCGCAGTGTCATTCAGAGACCGGAACTGTCCACATTGCTCCCAGTGGGACATGGAGACCAGAACTGTGCAAAGTGCAAACAATGCGATACGGAGACCAGAACTGTACACAGTGCTCCTGGTGTGGTATGGAGACTGGAACTGTACACACTGCTCCTGGTGTGGTATGGAGACCAGAACTGTACACACTGCTCCTGGTGTGGTATGGAGACTGGAACTGTACACACTGCACCTGGTGTGGTATGGAGACCAGAACAGTACACACTGCTCCTGGTGTGGTATGGAGACCAGAACTGTACACAGTGCTCCTGGTGTGGTATGGAGACCAGAACAGTACACGGTGCTCCTGGTGTGGTATGGAGACCAGAACTGTACACAGTGCTCCTGGTGTGGTATGGAGACCAGAACAGTACACGGTGCTCCTGGTGTGGTATGGAGACCAGAACAGTACACGGTGCTCCTGGTGTGGTATGGAGACCAGAACTGTACACGGTGCTCCTGGTGTGGTATGGAGACCGGAACTGTACACAGTGCTCCTGGTGTGGTATGGAGACCGGAACTGTACACGGTGCTCCTGGTGTGGTATGGAGACCGGTACTGTACACACTGCTCCTGGTGTGGTATGGAGACCAGAACAGTACACGGTGCTCCTGGTGTGGTATGGAGACTGGAACTGTACACAGTGCTCCTGGTGTGGTATGGAGACCAGAACAGTACACGGTGCTCCTGGTGTGGTATGGAGACCAGAACTGTACACAGTGCTCCTGGTGTGGTATGGAGACTGGAACTGTACACAGTGCTCCTGGTGTGGTATGGAGACCGGAACTGTACACAGTGCTCCCAGTGTGATACAGAGACCAGAACTGTACACAGTTCTCCTGGTGTGATACGGAGACCAGAACTATACACAGTGCTCCCAGTGTGATGCAGAGATCAGAACTGTACACAGTTCTCCTGGTGTGATACGGAGACCAGAACTGTACACAGTGCTCCTGGTGTGATATGGAGACTGGAACTGTACACAGTGCTCCTGGTGTGATACGGAGACCAGAACTATACACAGTGCTCCTGGTGTGATACAGAGACCAGAACTGTACACAGTGCTCCTGGTGTGATATGTAGACTGGAACTGTACACAGTGCTCCCAGTGTGATGTGGACACCAGAACAGTACACAGTGGTCCTAGTGTGATACGGAAGGCAGAACTCTACACAGTACTCCCAGTGTGATACGGAGACTGGAACTGTAAACAGGTCTCTCAGTGTGATACGGACACCATTACTGTGCACTGTGCTCCCGGTGTGATTATGGAGACCGGAACTGTGCACAGCACTCCCAGTGTGATACGGAGACCGGAACTGTACACAGCACTCCCAGTGTGATACGGAGACCGGAACTGTACACAGCACTCCCAGTGTGATACGGAGACCGGAACTGTAAACAGGTCTCTCAGTGTGATACGGACACCATTACTGTACACGGTGCTCCCGGTGTGATTATGGAGACCGGAACTGTGCACGGTGCTCCCAGTGTGATACAAATACCGGAACTGTACGCACTGTTCCCAGAGTAATAAGGAAATCCGAAATGTACACAGGTCTTCCAGTGTGATGCAGAGACCAGAACTGTACACAGTGCTCCCAGTGGGATTCGGATACCGGAACTGTACAGAGTGCTCCCAGTGTGATACAGAAACTGGAACTGTACACAGTGCTCCCAGTGTGATACAGAGACCAAAACTGTACACAGTGCTCCCAGTGGGTTTCAGATACCTGAACTGTACACGATGCTCCCAGTGTGATATGTAAACCAAAAAATTACACAGTGCTCTCAGGGTGAAGTGGAGGCACGTTCTGTACAGTGCGCCGAATGTGATGCAGAGAGCAGAACTGTACACAGTTCTCCCAGTGTGAAAGGAGACCCTAACTGTACACTGTATTCACAGTGTAATACGGAGACCAGAATTCTACACAGTGTTCCCAGTGTGATACAGAGACCAGAATTGTACAAAGAGATCGCAGTGTCATTCAGAGACCGGAACTGTCCACATTGCTCCTTATGGGACATGGAGACCAGATCAGTACACAGTGCTCCCAGTGCGATACGGGGACCAGAACAGTACACACTGCTCCTGGTGTGGTATGGAGACCAGAACTGTACACACTGCTCCTGGTGTGGTATGGAGACCGGAACTGTGCACAGTGCTCCCAGCGTGATACGGAGACCCTAACTGTACACTGTATTCACAGTGTAATACGGAGGCCAGAATTCTAACAGTGCTCCCAGTGTGATACGGAGACCCTAACTGTACACTGTGTTCACAGTGTAATACGGAGGCCAGAATTCTAACAGTGCTCCCAGTGCGATACGGAGACTGGAACTATGCACAGTGCTCCCAGTGTGATACGGAGACCCTAACTGTACACTGTATTCACAGTGTAATACGGAGATCAGCATTTTACACAGAACTCCCAGTGTGATACGGAGACCCTAACTGTACACTGTCTTCACAGTGTAATACGGAGACCAGAGTTCTACACAGTGTTCCCAGTGTGATACAGAGACCAGAATTGTACAAAGAGATCGCAGTGTCATTCAGAGACCGGAACTGTCCACATTGCTCCCAGTGGGACATGGAGACCAGAACTGTGCAAAGTGCAAACAATGCGATATGGAGACCAGAACAGTACACACTGCTCCTGGTGTGGTATGGAGGCCAGAACTGTACACAGTGCTCCCAGTGTGATATGGAGACCAGAACTGTACACAGTGCTCCCAGTGTGATACAGAGACCAAAACTGTACACAGTGCTCCCAGCGTGATATGGAGACCAGAACTGTACACAGTTCTCCTGGTGTGGTATGGAGACGGGAAGTGTACACGGTGCTTCCAGTGGGATTCAGATACCGGAACTGTACACGGCGCTCCCAGCGTGATACAGAGAGCGGAACTGTACACAGTGCTCCCAGTGTGATACAGAGACCGGAACTGTACACAGTGCTCCCAGTGTTATACAGAGAGCGGAACTGTACACAGTGCTCCCAGTGTGATACAGAGAGCGGAACTGTACACAGTGCTCCCAGAGTAATATGGAAGCCGGAACTGTGCACAGTTCTCCCAGTGTAATAGGGAAAATGGAACTGTACTCAGTGCTCCCAGTGTGATATGGAGACCAGAACTATACATAGTGTTCCCAGTGGGATACAGAGACCGGAAGTGTACACATGTCTCCCAGTTTGATATGGAGACAAGAATTGTACACAAATGTCCCAGTGAGACACGGAGACCAGAACTGTCAACAGCGCTCCCAGTGTGATACAGAGAGCGGAAATGTACACAGTGCTCCCAGAGTAATATGGAAGCCGGAACTGTGCACAGTTCTCCCAGTGTAATAGGGAAAATGGAACTGTACACAGTGCTCCCAGTGTGATATGGAGACCAGAACTATACACAGTGTTCCCAGTGGGATACAGAGACCAGAAGTGTACACATGTCTCCCAGTTTGATATGGAGACAAGAACTGTACACAAATGTCCCAGTGTGACACGGAGACCAGAACAGTAAACAGTGCTCCCAGTGTGATATGGAGACCAGAACGGTACACACTGCTCCCAGTGTGACACGGAGACCAGAACTGTAAACAGTGCTCCCAGTGTGATACAGTGACTGGAACTGTACACAGTGCTCCCAGTGTGATACGGAGAGCAGAACTGTACACAGTGCTCCCAGTGTGATACGGAGAGCAGAATTGGACACAGTGCTCCCAGTGTGATACAGAGACTGGAACTGTACACAGTGCTCCCAGTGTGATATGGAGAGCAGAATTGGACACAGTGCTCCTAGTGTGAAATGGAGACTAGAACTATACACAGTGCTCCCAGTGTGATACGGAAACCAGAACTGTACACAGTGCTCCCAGTTTGATACGGAGAGCGTAACTGTACAGAGGTAGCCCACTGTGATATGGAGACCAGAACTGTAAACAGTGCTCCCAGTGTGATGTGGAAACCAGAACAGTACACAGCACTCCCAGTGTGATATGGAGACCAGAACTGTAAACAGGTCTCTCAGTGTGATACGGACACCGTTACTGTGCACTGTTCTCCAAGTGTGATACGGAGAACAGAACTGTACACAGTGCTCCCAGTGTGACTATGGAGACCGGAACTGTACACGGTGCTCCCAGTGTGACTATGGAGACCGGAACTGTACGCACTGCTCCCAGTGTAATACGGAGACCAAAACTGTACACAATGCTCTCAGTGTAATATGGAAATTGGAAATGTACACAGTGATCTCAGTGTGATACAGAGACCAGAATTGTACACAGTGCTCCCAGTGGGATTTGTATACCAGAACACTACACAGTGCTCCCAGTGTAATACAGAAACCAGAACTGTACACTGTGCTCCCAGTGTAATACAGAAACCAGAACTGTACACTGTGCTCCCAGTGTGAAATGGAGGCAGGAAATGTACACAGTGCTCCCAGTGGGATTTGGATACCAGTGCTCCCAGTGGGATACAGAGTTCGGAACTGTACATAGTGCTCCCAGTAGGATACAGAGACCGGAGCTGTACACAGTGCTCCCAGTGTAATACGGAAACCAGAACTGGACACTGTGCTCCCAGTGTGATACGGAAACCAGAACTGTACACTGTGCTCCCAGTGTGATACGGAGACCAGAACTGTAAACAGGTCTCTCAGTGTGATACGGACACCATTACTGTACACGGTGCTCCCAGTGTGACTATGGAGACCGGAACTGTACACAGTGCTCTCTGTGTGATACGGTGAGCAAAACAGTACACAGTGCTCCCAGTGTGATGCAGAGACCAGAACTGTACATGGTTCTCCCAGTGTGATATGGACATTCGAACTGTACACAGAGCTCCCTGTGTCATATGGAGACCAGAACTGTATACAGTGCTCCCAGGGTGATAGGGAGACCGGAACTGTACACTGTGCTCCCAATGAGACATGGAACTGGAAATGTACACAGTGATCCCAGTGTGATACAGAGACCAAAACTGTACACACTGCTCCCAGTGTAATACAGAAACCAGAACTGTACACTGTGTTCCCAGTGTGAAATGGAGGCAGGAAATGTACACAGTTCTCCCAGTGGGATTTGGATACCAGTGCTCTCAGTGGGATACAGAGTTCGGAACTGTACACAGTGCTCCCAGTGTAATACGGAAACCAGAACTGCACACTGTGCTCCCAGTGTGAAACGGAGGCAGGAAATGTATACAGTGCTCACAGTGAAAAATGGAGGCCGGAACTGTGCACGGTGCTCCCAGTGTAATACAGTGACTGGAACTGTACACAGTGCTCTCTGTGTGATACGGTGAGCAAAACAGTACACAGTGCTCCCAGTGTGATGTGGAAACTAGAAGAGTACACAATGCTCCCAAAACTGTACACAGTGCTCCCAGTGTGATACGGAGACCAGGACTGTACACGGTGCTCCCAGTGTGATACGGAGACCGGGACTGTACACGGTGCTCCCAGTGTGATACGGAGACCGGGACTGTACACGGTGCTCCCAGTGTGATACGGAGACCGGGACTGTACACGGTGCTCCCAGTGTGATACGGAGACCGGGACTGTACACGGTGCTCCCAGTGTGATCCGGAGACCGGAACTGTACACGGTGCTCCCAGTGCGATACGGAGACTGGAACTGTACACAGTGCTCCCAGTGTGATAGTGAGACCAGTACTGTACACAGTGCTCCCAGTGTGATACAGAGACCGGAACTGTACACGGTGCTCCCAGTGTGATACGGAGACCGGAACTGTACACGGTGCTCCCAGTGTGATACGGAGACCGGAACTGTACACGGTGCTCCCAGTGTGATACGGAGACCGGAACTGTACACGGTGCTCCCAGTGTAATAAGGAAATCGGAAATGTACACAGTGTTCCCAGTGTGATACAGAGACCGGAACTGTACACAGTTCTCCCAGTGGGATTCGGATACCAGAACTGTACACGGTGCTCCCAGTGTGATACAGAGACCGGAACTGTACACGGTGCTCCCAGTGTGATACAGAGACTGGAACTGTATACAGTGCTCCCAGTGTGATACAGAGACTGGAACTGTATACAGTGCTCCCAGTGTGATACAGAGACTGGAACTGTATACAGTGCTCCCAATGTGATACAGAGACTGGAACTGTATACAGTGCTCTCAGTGTGATACAGAGACTGGAACTGTATACAGTGCTCCCAGTGTGATACAGAGACTGGAAATGTACACAGTGCTCACAGGGTGAAGTGGAGGCTTGAACTGTACACATTGCACACAGTGTAGTATGGAAACTGAAACAATACACAGTGCTCCCAGTGTGATACAGAGACCGGAACTGTACATGGTGCTTCGAGTGGGATTCAGAGGCCAGAACTATACACAGTGCTCCCAGTGTGAAATGGAGAGCTGAATTGGACACAGTGCTCCCAGTGTGATACAGTGACTGGAACTGTACACAGTGCTCCCAGTGTGATATGGAGACCAGAACTATACATAGTGTTCCCAGTGGGATACAGAGACCGGAAGTGTACACATGTCTCCCAGTTTGATATGGAGACAAGAATTGTACACAAATGTCCCAGTGAGACACGGAGACCAGAACTGTCAACAGCGCTCCCAGTGTGATACAGAGAGCGGAAATGTACACAGTGCTCCCAGAGTAATATGGAAGCCGGAACTGTGCACAGTTCTCCCAGTGTAATAGGGAAAATGGAACTGTACACAGTGCTCCCAGTGTGATATGGAGACCAGAACTATACACAGTGTTCCCAGTGGGATACAGAGACCAGAAGTGTACACATGTCTCCCAGTTTGATATGGAGACAAGAACTGTACACAAATGTCCCAGTGTGACACGGAGACCAGAACAGTAAACAGTGCTCCCAGTGTGATATGGAGACCAGAACGGTACACACTGCTCCCAGTGTGACACGGAGACCAGAACTGTAAACAGTGCTCCCAGTGTGATACAGTGACTGGAACTGTACACAGTGCTCCCAGTGTGATACGGAGAGCAGAACTGTACACAGTGCTCCCAGTGTGATACGGAGAGCAGAATTGGACACAGTGCTCCCAGTGTGATACAGAGACTGGAACTGTACACAGTGCTCCCAGTGTGATATGGAGAGCAGAATTGGACACAGTGCTCCTAGTGTGAAATGGAGACTAGAACTATACACAGTGCTCCCAGTGTGATACGGAAACCAGAACTGTACACAGTGCTCCCAGTTTGATACGGAGAGCGTAACTGTACAGAGGTAGCCCACTGTGATATGGAGACCAGAACTGTAAACAGTGCTCCCAGTGTGATGTGGAAACCAGAACAGTACACAGCACTCCCAGTGTGATACGGAGACCAGAACTGTAAACAGGTCTCTCAGTGTGATACGGACACCGTTACTGTGCACTGTTCTCCAAGTGTGATACGGAGAACAGAACTGTACACAGTGCTCCCAGTGTGACTATGGAGACCGGAACTGTACACGGTGCTCCCAGTGTGACTATGGAGACCGGAACTGTACGCACTGCTCCCAGTGTAATACGGAGACCAAAACTGTACACAATGCTCTCAGTGTAATATGGAAATTGGAAATGTACACAGTGATCTCAGTGTGATACAGAGACCAGAATTGTACACAGTGCTCCCAGTGGGATTTGTATACCAGAACACTACACAGTGCTCCCAGTGTAATACAGAAACCAGAACTGTACACTGTGCTCCCAGTGTAATACAGAAACCAGAACTGTACACTGTGCTCCCAGTGTGAAATGGAGGCAGGAAATGTACACAGTGCTCCCAGTGGGATTTGGATACCAGTGCTCCCAGTGGGATACAGAGTTCGGAACTGTACATAGTGCTCCCAGTAGGATACAGAGACCGGAGCTGTACACAGTGCTCCCAGTGTAATACGGAAACCAGAACTGTACACTGTGCTCCCAGTGTGATACGGAGACCAGAACTGTAAACAGGTCTCTCAGTGTGATACGGACACCATTACTGTACACGGTGCTCCCAGTGTGACTATGGAGACCGGAACTGTACACAGTGCTCTCTGTGTGATACGGTGAGCAAAACAGTACACAGTGCTCCCAGTGTGATGCAGAGACCAGAACTGTACATGGTTCTCCCAGTGTGATATGGACATTCGAACTGTACACAGAGCTCCCTGTGTCATATGGAGACCAGAACTGTATACAGTGCTCCCAGGGTGATAGGGAGACCGGAACTGTACACTGTGCTCCCAATGAGACATGGAACTGGAAATGTACACAGTGATCCCAGTGTGATACAGAGACCAAAACTGTACACACTGCTCCCAGTGTAATACAGAAACCAGAACTGTACACTGTGTTCCCAGTGTGAAATGGAGGCAGGAAATGTACACAGTTCTCCCAGTGGGATTTGGATACCAGTGCTCTCAGTGGGATACAGAGTTCGGAACTGTACACAGTGCTCCCAGTGTAATACGGAAACCAGAACTGCACACTGTGCTCCCAGTGTGAAACGGAGGCAGGAAATGTATACAGTGCTCACAGTGAAAAATGGAGGCCGGAACTGTGCACGGTGCTCCCAGTGTAATACAGTGACTGGAACTGTACACAGTGCTCTCTGTGTGATACGGTGAGCAAAACAGTACACAGTGCTCCCAGTGTGATGTGGAAACTAGAAGAGTACACAATGCTCCCAAAACTGTACACAGTGCTCCCAGTGTGATACGGAGACCAGGACTGTACACGGTGCTCCCAGTGTGATACGGAGACCGGGACTGTACACGGTGCTCCCAGTGTGATACGGAGACCGGGACTGTACACGGTGCTCCCAGTGTGATCCGGAGACCGGAACTGTACACGGTGCTCCCAGTGCGATACGGAGACCGGAACTGTACACAGTGCTCCCAGTGTGATAGTGAGACCAGTACTGTACACAGTGCTCCCAGTGTGATACAGAGACCGGAACTGTACACGGTGCTCCCAGTGTGATACGGAGACCGGGACTGTACACGGTGCTCCTAGTGTGATACGGAGACCGGGACTGTACACGGTGCTCCCAGTGTGATACGGAGACCGGGACTGTACACGGTGCTCCCAGTGTGATCCGGAGACCGGAACTGTACACGGTGCTCCCAGTGCGATACGGAGACTGGAACTGTACACAGTGCTCCCAGTGTGATAGTGAGACCAGTACTGTACACAGTGCTCCCAGTGTGATACAGAGACCGGAACTGTACACGGTGCTCCCAGTGTGATACGGAGACCGGAACTGTACACGGTGCTCCCAGTGTGATACGGAGACCGGAACTGTACACGGTGCTCCCAGTGTGATACGGAGACCGGAACTGTACACGGTGCTCCCAGTGTAATAAGGAAATCGGAAATGTACACAGTGTTCCCAGTGTGATACAGAGACCGGAACTGTACACAGTTCTCCCAGTGGGATTCGGATACCAGAACTGTACACGGTGCTCCCAGTGTGATACAGAGACCGGAACTGTACACGGTGCTCCCAGTGTGATACAGAGACTGGAACTGTATACAGTGCTCCCAGTGTGATACAGAGACTGGAACTGTATACAGTGCTCCCAGTGTGATACAGAGACTGGAACTGTATACAGTGCTCCCAATGTGATACAGAGACTGGAACTGTATACAGTGCTCTCAGTGTGATACAGAGACTGGAACTGTATACAGTGCTCCCAGTGTGATACAGAGACTGGAAATGTACACAGTGCTCACAGGGTGAAGTGGAGGCTTGAACTGTACACATTGCACACAGTGTAGTATGGAAACTGAAACAATACACAGTGCTCCCAGTGTGATACAGAGACCGGAACTGTACATGGTGCTTCGAGTGGGATTCAGAGGCCAGAACTATACACAGTGCTCCCAGTGTGAAATGGAGAGCTGAATTGGACACAGTGCTCCCAGTGTGATACAGTGACTGGAACTGTACACAGTGCTCCCAGTGTGATATGGAGACTAGAACTATACACAGTGCTCCCAGTGTGATACGGAAACCAGAACTGCACACAGTGCTCACAGTGTGACACAGAGACAGAACTGTAAACAGTGCTCCCAGTGTGATACAGTGACTGGAACTGTACACAGTGCTCCCAGTGTGATACGGAGAGCAGAATTGGACACAATGCTCCTAGTGTGAAATGGAGACCAGAACTGTATACAGTGCTCCCAGTGTGATACAGAGACCAGAACTGTACACAGTGCTCACAGTGTGACACGGAGACAGAACTGTACACAGTGCTCCCAGTGTGATATGGAGACCAGAACTGTAAACAGGTCTCTCAGTGTGATACAGACACCATTACTGTACACGGTGCTCCCAGTGTGACTATGGAGACCGGAACTGTACGCACTGCTCCCAGTGTAATACGGAGACCAAAACTGTACACAATGCTCTCAGTGTAATATGGAAATTGGAAATGTACACAGTGATCTCAGTGTGATACAGAGACCAGAATTGTACACAGTGCTCCCAGTGGGATTTGTATACCAGAACACTACACAGTGCTCCCAGTGTAATACAGAAACCAGAACTGTACACTGTGCTCCCAGTGTAATACAGAAACCAGAACTGTACACTGTGCTCCCAGTGTGAAATGGAGGCAGGAAATGTACACAGTGCTCCCAGTGGGATTTGGATACCAGTGCTCCCAGTGGGATACAGAGTTCGGAACTGTACATAGTGCTCCCAGTGTAATACGGAAACCAGAACTGTACACTGTGCTCCCAGTGTGAAACGGAGGCAGGAAATGTATACAGTGCTCACAGTGAAATTTGGAGGCCGGAACTGTGCACGGTGCTCCCAGTGTAATACAGCGACTGGAACTGTACACAGTGCTCTCTGTGTGATACGGTGAGCAAAACAGTACACAGTGCTCCCAGTGTGATGCAGAGACCAGAACTGTACATGGTTCTCCCAGTGTGATATGGACATTCTAACTGTACACAGAGCTCCCTGTGTCATATGGAGACCAGAACTGTATACAGTGCTCCCAGTGTGATACGGAGACCGGAACTGTACGCACTGCTCACAGTGTAATAAGGAAATTGGAAATGTACACAGTGATCCCAGTGTGATGCAGAGACCGGAACTGTACACAGTTCTCCCAGTGGGATTCGGATACCAGAACTGTATACAGTGCTCCCAGTGTGATACAGAGACTGGAAATGTACACAGTGCTCACAGGGTGAAGTGGAGGCTTGAACTGTACACATTGCTCCCAGTGTAATATGGAAACTGGAACAATACACAGTGCTCCCAGTGTGATACAGAGACCGGAACTGTACATGGTGCTTCGAGTGGGATTCAGAGGCCAGAACTATACACAGTGCTGCCAGTGTGAAATGGAGGCCAGATCTGTACACAGTGTGCCAAATGTGATACAGAGACCAGAACTGTACACAGTTCTCCCAGTGCGATACGGAGACCGGAACTGTCCACATTGCTCCCAGTGGAACATGGAGACCAGAACTGTGCAACGTGCAAACAATGCGATATGGAGACCAGAAATGTACACACTGCTCCTGGTGTGGTATGGAGACTGGAACTGTACACACTGCTCCTGGTGTGGTATGGAGACTGGAACTGTACACACTGCTCCTGGTGTGGTATGGAGGCCAGAACAGTACACAGTGCTCCCAGTGTGATACGGGGACCAGAACTGTTCACAGTGCTCCTGGTGTGGTATGGAGGCCAGAACAGTACACAGTGCTCCCAGTATGATACGGAGACCAGAACTGTACACAGTGCTCCTGGTGTGGTATGGAGACCGGAACTGTACACAGTGCTCCTGGTGTGCTATGGAGGCCAGAATTGTACACAGTTCTCCCAGTGGGATTCGGATACCAGAAATGTAAAGAGTTCTCCCAGTGTGAGACAGAGACTGGAACTGTACAGAGTGCTCCCAGTGTGAGACAGAGACTGGAACTGTACAGAGTGCTCCCAGTGTGAGACAGAGACTGGAACTGTACAGAGTGCTCCCAGTGTGAGACAGAGACTGGAACTGTACAGAGTGCTCCCAGTGTGAGACAGAGACTGGAACTGTATACAGTGCTCCCAGTGTGATACAGAGACTGGAACTGTATACAGTGCTCCCAATGTGATACAGAGACTGGAAATGTACACAGTGCTCCCAGTGTGATACAGAGACCAGAATTGTACACAGTGCTCCCAGTGTGATACGGAGACCCTAACTGTACACTGTGTTCACAGTGTAATACAGAGACCAGAATTCTACACAGTGTTCCCAGTGTGATACAGAGACCAGAATTGTACAGAGAGATCGCAGTGTCATTCAGAGACTGGAACTGTCCACATTGCTCCCAGTGGGACATGGAGACCAGAACTGTGCAAAGTGCAAACAATGCGATACGGAGACCAGAACAGTACACACTGCTCCTGGTGTGGTATGGAGACTGGAACTGTACACAGTGCTCCTGGTGTGATATGGAGACCAGAACAGTACACGGTGCTCCTGGTGTGGTATGGAGGCCAGAACTGTACACAGTGCTCCTGGTGTGGTATGGAGACCAGAACAGTACACAGTGATCCCAGTGTGATACGGGGACCAGAACTGTACACAGTGCTCCCAGTGTGATACAGAGGCCAGAACTGTACACAGTTCTCCTGGTGTGGTATGGAGGCCAGAACTGTACACAGTGCTCCCAGCGCAATACGGGGACCAGAACTGTACACAGTGCTCCTGGTGTGGTATGGAGACCGGTACTGTACACAGTGCTCCTGGTGTGGTATGGAGACCGGTACTGTACACAGTGCTCCCAGTGTGATACAGAGGCCAGAACTGTACACAGTGCTCCCAGTGTGATGTGGAAAGCAGAACAGTACACAGTGGTCCTAGTGTGATACAGAGACCGGAACTGTACACGGTGCTCCCAGTGTAATACAGAGACCGGAACTGTACACAGTGCTCCCAGTGTGATACTGAGACCGGAACTGTACACAGTGCTCCCAGTGTGATACAGAGACCGGAACTGTACACGGTGCTCCCAGTGTAATACAGAGACCGGAACTGTACACAGTGCTCCCAGTGTGATACTGAGACCGGAACTGTACACAGTGCTCCCAGTGTGATACTGAGACCGGAACTGTACACAGTGCTCCCAGGGTGAAGTGGAGGCTTGAACTGTACACAGTGCTCCCAGTGTGATACAGAGAGTGGAACTGTACATGGTGCTTCGAGTGTGATTCAGAGACCAGAACAGTACACAGTTCTCCCAGTGTGAAATGAAGGCCAGATCTGTACACAGTGTGCCAAATGTGATGCAGAGACCAGAACTGTACACTGTTCTCCCAGTGCAATACGGAGACTGGAACTGTACACAGTGCTCCCAGTGTGATACAGAGAGCGGAACTGTACACAGTGCTCCCAGTGTGATATGGAGACCCTAACTCTACACTGTATTCACAGTGTAATACGGAGACCAGAATTCTACACAGTGCTCCCAGTTTGAAAGGAGACCCTAACTGTACACTGTGTTCACAGTGTAATACGGAGACCAGAATTCTACACAGTGCTCCCAGTGTGATACAGAGACCAGAATTGTACAGAGAGATTGCAGTGTCATTCAGAGACCGGAACTGTCCACATTGCTCCCAGTGGGACATGGAGACCAGAACTGTGCAAAGTGCAAACAATGCGATACGGAGACCAGAACAGTACACACTGCTCCTGGTGTGGTATGGGGACCGGAACTGTACACAGTGCTCCTGGTGTGATACGGAGACCAGAACTGTACACAGTTCTCCTGGTGTGGTATGGAGACTGGAACAGTACACAGTGCTCCTGGTGTGGTATGGAGACTGGAACAGTACACAGTGCTCCCAGCGTGATACGGAGACCCTAACTGTACACTGTATTCACAGTGTAATACGGAGACCAGAATTCTACACAGTGTTCCCAGTGTGATACAGAGAATGGAACTGTACACAGTGCTCCCAGTGGGACATGGAGACCAGAACTGTGCACAGTGCTCCCAGTGTGAAAGGAGACCCTAACTGTACACTGTATTCACAGTGTAATACGGAGACCAGAATTCTACACAGTATTCCCAGTGTGATACAGAGACCAGAATTGTACAGAGAGATCACAGTGTCATTCAGAGACCGGAACTGTCCACATTGCTCCCAGTGGGACATGGAGACCAGATCAGTACACAGTGATCCCAGTGTGATACAGAGACCAGAACTGTGCACAGTGCTCCTGGTGTGGTATGGAGGCCAGAACTGTACACAATGCTCCCAGTGTGATACAGAGACCAGAACTGTACACAATGCTCCCAGTGTGATACGGGGACCAGAACTGTACACTGTATTCACAGTGTGATACAGAGACCAGAATTCTACACAGTGCTCCCAATGTGATACACAGACCAGAATTGTACAGAGAGATCGCAGTGTCATTCAGAGACCGGAACTGTCCACATTGCTCCCAGTGGGACATGGAGACCAGAACTGTGCACAGTGCTGCCAGTGTGAAAGGAGACCCTAACTGTACACTGTATTCACAGTGTAATACGGAGACCAGAATTCTACACAGTGCTCCCAGTGTGATACAGAGACCGGAACTGTACACAGTGTTCCTGATGTGGTATGGAGACCGGAACTGTACACAGTTCTCCCAGCACGATACGGGGACCAGAACTGTACACAGTGCTCCCAGTGCGATACGGAACCAGAACTGTACACAGTGCTCCCAGTGCAATACTGGGACCAGAACTGTACACAGTGCTCCTGGTGTGATACGGAGACCAGAACTGTGCACAGTGCTCCTGGTGTGATATGGAGACTGGAACTTTACACAGTGCTCCCAGTGTGATACGGAGACCAGAACTGTACACAGTTCTCCTAGTGTGATACGGAGACCGGTACTGTACACAGTGCTCCTGGTGTGATACAGAGACCGGAACTGTACACAGTGCTCCCAGTGCGATACGGGGACCAGAACTGTACACAGTGCTCCTGGAGTGGTATGGAGACTGGATCTGTACACAGTGCTCCCAGTGTGATACGGAGACCCTAACTGAACACTGTATTCACAGTGTAATACAGAGACCAGAATTCTACACAGTGCTCCCAGTGTGATACAGAGACCGGAATTGTACAGAGAGATCGCAGTGTCATTCAGAGAGCGGAACTGTCCACATTGCTCCCAGTGGGACATGGAGACCAGAACTGTGCACAGTGCAAACAATGCGATACGGAGACCAGA
Organism: Isurus oxyrinchus; assembly: GCA_026770705.1. Lineage (NCBI taxonomy): Eukaryota > Metazoa > Chordata > Chondrichthyes > Lamniformes > Lamnidae > Isurus > Isurus oxyrinchus. The sequence goes on along the minus strand of JANJGN010001277.1, from coordinate 123,397 downwards.
ACAGTACACACTGCTCCTGGTGTGGTATGGGGACCGGAACTGTACACAGTGCTCCTGGTGTGATACGGAGACCAGAACTGTACACAGTTCTCCTGGTGTGGTATGGAGACTGGAACAGTACACAGTGCTCCTGGTGTGGTATGGAGACTGGAACAGTACACAGTGCTCCCAGCGTGATACGGAGACCCTAACTGTACACTGTATTCACAGTGTAATACGGAGACCAGAATTCTACACAGTGTTCCCAGTGTGATACAGAGAATGGAACTGTACACAGTGCTCCCAGTGGGACATGGAGACCAGAACTGTGCACAGTGCTCCCAGTGTGAAAGGAGACCCTAACTGTACACTGTATTCACAGTGTAATACGGAGACCAGAATTCTACACAGTATTCCCAGTGTGATACAGAGACCAGAATTGTACAGAGAGATCACAGTGTCATTCAGAGACCGGAACTGTCCACATTGCTCCCAGTGGGACATGGAGACCAGATCAGTACACAGTGATCCCAGTGTGATACAGAGACCAGAACTGTGCACAGTGCTCCTGGTGTGGTATGGAGGCCAGAACTGTACACAATGCTCCCAGTGTGATACAGAGACCAGAACTGTACACAATGCTCCCAGTGTGATACGGGGACCAGAACTGTACACTGTATTCACAGTGTGATACAGAGACCAGAATTCTACACAGTGCTCCCAGTGTGATACACAGACCAGAATTGTACAGAGAGATCGCAGTGTCATTCAGAGACCGGAACTGTCCACATTGCTCCCAGTGGGACATGGAGACCAGAACTGTGCACAGTGCTGCCAGTGTGAAAGGAGACCCTAACTGTACACTGTATTCACAGTGTAATACGGAGACCAGAATTCTACACAGTGCTCCCAGTGTGATACAGAGACCGGAACTGTACACAGTGTTCCTGATGTGGTATGGAGACCGGAACTGTACCCAGTTCTCCTAGCACGATACGGGGACCAGAACTGTACACAGTGCTCCCAGTGCGATACGGAACCAGAACTGTACACAGTGCTCCCAGTGCAATACTGGGACCAGAACTGTACACAGTGCTCCTGGTGTGATACGGAGACCAGAACTGTGCACAGTGCTCCTGGTGTGATATGGAGACTGGAACTTTACACAGTGCTCCCAGTGTGATACGGAGACCAGAACTGTACACAGTTCTCCTAGTGTGATACGGAGACCGGTACTGTACACAGTGCTCCTGGTGTGATACAGAGACCGGAACTGTACACAGTGCTCCCAGTGCGATACGGGGACCAGAACTGTACACAGTGCTCCTGGAGTGGTATGGAGACTGGATCTGTACACAGTGCTCCCAGTGTGATACGGAGACCCTAACTGAACACTGTATTCACAGTGTAATACAGAGACCAGAATTCTACACAGTGCTCCCAGTGTGATACAGAGACCGGAATTGTACAGAGAGATCGCAGTGTCATTCAGAGAGCGGAACTGTCCACATTGCTCCCAGTGGGACATGGAGACCAGAACTGTGCACAGTGCAAACAATGCGATACGGAGACCAGAACTGTACACAGTGCTCCTGGTGTGGTATGGAGACTGGAACTGTACACAGTGCTCCTGGTGTGGTATGGAGGCCAGAACTGTACACAGTTCTCCCAGTGCGATACGGAGACTGGAACTGTACACAGTGCTCCCAGTGTGAAAGGAGACCCTAACTGTACACTGTATTCACAGTGTAATACGGAGACCAGAATTCTACACAGTGATCCCAGTGTGATACAGAGACCAGAATTGTACAAAGAGATCGCAGTGTCATTCAGAGACCGGAACTGTCCACATTACTCCCAGTGGAACATGGAGACCAGAACTGTGCACAGTGCAAACAATGTGATACGGAGACCAGAACAGTACACACTGCTCCTGGTGTGGTATGGAGACTGGAACTGTACACAGTGCTCCTGGTGTGATACAGAGACCGGTACTGTACACAGTGCTCCCAGTGTGATACGGGGACCAGAACTGTACACAGTGCTCCTGGTGTGGTATGGAGACCAGAACAGTACACAGTGCTCCTGGTGTGGTATGGAGACCAGAACTGTACACAGTGCTCCTGGTGTGGTATGGAGACCGGAACTGTACACAGTGCTCCTGGTGTGGTATGGAGACCGGAACTGTACACAGTGCTCCTAGTGTGATACGGAGACCCTAACTGTACACTGTATTCACAGTGTAATACAGAGACCAGAATTCTACACAGTGCTCCCAGTGTGATACAGAGACCAGAATTGTACAAAGAGATCGCAGTGTCATTCAGAGACCGGAACTGTCCACATTGCTCCCAGTGGGACATGGAGACCAGAGCTGTGCAAAGTGCAAACAATGCGATACGGAGACCAGAACTGTACACAGTTCTCCCAGTGCGATACGGAGACTGGAACTGTGCACAGTGCTCCCAGTGTGAAAGGAGACCCTAACTGTACACTGTATTCACAGTGTAATACGGAGACCAGAATTCTACACAGTGATCCCAGTGTGATACAGAGACCAGAATTGTACAGAGAGATCGCAGTTTCATTCAGAGACCGGAACTGTCCACATTGCTCCCAGTGGGACATGGAGACCAGAACTGTGCACAGTGCAAACAATGTGATACGGAGACCAGAACAGTACACACTGCTCCTGGTGTGGTATGGAGACCAGAAATGTACACACTGCTCCTGGTGTGGTATGGAGACCAGAACTGTACACACTGCTCCTGGTGTGGTATGGAGACCAGAACTGTACACACTGCTCCTGGTGTGGTATGGAGGCCAGAACTGTACACAGTGCTCCTGGTGTGGTATGGAGACCAGAACTGTACACAGTGCTCCTGGTGTGCTATGGAGACTGGAACTGTACACAGTGCTCCCAGTGCGATACGGAGACCAGAACTGTACACAGTTCTCCTGGTGTGGTATGGAGGCCAGAAAAGTACACAGTGCTCCCAGTGTGATACGGGGACCAGAACTGTACACAGTGCTCCCAGTGTGATATGGAGACCCTAACTGTACACTGTGTTCACAGTGTAATACAGAGACCAGAATTCTACACAGTGCTCCCAGTGTGATACAGAGACCAGAATTGTACAGAGAGATCGCAGTGTCATTCAGAGACCGGAACTGTCCACATTGCTCCCAGTGGGACATGGAGACCAGAACTGTGCACAGTGCAAACAATGCGATACGGAGACCAGAACTGTACACACTGCTCCTGGTGTGGTATGGAGACCAGAACTGTACACACTGCTCCTGGTGTGGTATGGAGACCAGAACTGTACACAGTGCTCCTGGTGTGGTATGGAGACCAGAACAGTACACAGTGCTCCTGGTGTGGTATGGAGACTGGAACTGTACACAGTACTCCTGGTGTGGTATGGAGACCAGAACTGTACACAGTGCTCCTGGTGTGGTATGGAGTCCGGAACTGTACACAGTGCTCCTGGTGTGGTATGGAGTCCGGAACTGTACACAGTGCTCCTGGTGTGGTATGGAGACTGGAAATGTGCACGGTTCTCCCAGTGTTACAGGGAAACGTGAACTGTACACAGTGCGCCCAGCGTGATAGAGAGAACGGTACTGTACACAGTGCTCCTAGTGTGATACGGAGACCAGAACTGTACACAGTGCTCCCAGTGTGATAGAGAGACCAGTAACGTACACAGAGTTCCCAGTGTAATATGGAGACTGGAAATGTGCACGGTTCTCCCAGTGTTACAGGGAAACGTGAACTGTACACAGTCCTCCCAGTGTGATACGGAGACCGGTACTGTACACAGTTCTCCCAGTGTGATACGGAGACCAGAACTGTACACAGTGCTCCCAGTGTGATAGAGAGACCAGTAATGTACACAGAGTTCCCAGTGTAATATGGAGACTGGAAATGTGCACGTTTCTCCCAGTGTTACAGGGAAACGTGAACTGTACACAGTGCTCCCAGTGTGATAGAGAGAACGGTACTGTACACAGTGCTCCTAGTGTGAAATAGAGAGCGGAACTATACATAGGTCTCCCAGTGTGATATGGTGACCAGAACTGTACACAGTGCTCCCTGTGTTGTATGGAGACGGGAAAGTTATGCAGTGCATCAGTGTGATATGGAGACCGGATCTGTACCCAGTGCTCCCAGTGTTGTATGGAGACCGGAAATGTGCACGGTTCTCCCAGTGTAACAGGGAATCCAAAACTGTACACAGTGCTCCCAGTGTGATAGATAGACCAGTAATGTACACAGAGTTCCCAGTGTAATATGGAGACTGGAAATGTGCACGGTTCTCCCAGTGTTACAGGGAAACGTGAACTGTACACAGTGCTCCCAGTGTGATAGAGAGAACGGTACTGTACACAGTGCTCCTAGTGTGAAATAGAGAGCGGAACTATACATAGGTCTCCCAGTGTGATGCGGAGACCAGAAATGTACACAGTGCTCCTGGTGTGATACGGAGACCAGAACTGTGCACAGTGCTCCTGGTGTGATATGGAGACTGGAACTTTACACAGTGCTCCCAGTGTGATACGGAGACCAGAACTGTACACAGTTCTCCTAGTGTGATACGGAGACCGGTACTGTACACAGTGCTCCTGGTGTGATACAGAGACCGGAACTGTACACAGTGCTCCCAGTGCGATACGGGGACCAGAACTGTACACAGTGCTCCTGGAGTGGTATGGAGACTGGATCTGTACACAGTGCTCCCAGTGTGATACGGAGACCCTAACTGAACACTGTATTCACAGTGTAATACAGAGACCAGAATTCTACACAGTGCTCCCAGTGTGATACAGAGACCGGAATTGTACAGAGAGATCGCAGTGTCATTCAGAGAGCGGAACTGTCCACATTGCTCCCAGTGGGACATGGAGACCAGAACTGTGCACAGTGCAAACAATGCGATACGGAGACCAGAACTGTACACAGTGCTCCTGGTGTGGTATGGAGACTGGAACTGTACACAGTGCTCCTGGTGTGGTATGGAGGCCAGAACTGTACACAGTTCTCCCAGTGCGATACGGAGACTGGAACTGTACACAGTGCTCCCAGTGTGAAAGGAGACCCTAACTGTACACTGTATTCACAGTGTAATACGGAGACCAGAATTCTACACAGTGATCCCAGTGTGATACAGAGACCAGAATTGTACAAAGAGATCGCAGTGTCATTCAGAGACCGGAACTGTCCACATTACTCCCAGTGGAACATGGAGACCAGAACTGTGCACAGTGCAAACAATGTGATACGGAGACCAGAACAGTACACACTGCTCCTGGTGTGGTATGGAGACTGGAACTGTACACAGTGCTCCTGGTGTGATACAGAGACCGGTACTGTACACAGTGCTCCCAGTGTGATACGGGGACCAGAACTGTACACAGTGCTCCTGGTGTGGTATGGAGACCAGAACAGTACACAGTGCTCCTGGTGTGGTATGGAGACCAGAACTGTACACAGTGCTCCTGGTGTGGTATGGAGACCGGAACTGTACACAGTGCTCCTGGTGTGGTATGGAGACCGGAACTGTACACAGTGCTCCTAGTGTGATACGGAGACCCTAACTGTACACTGTATTCACAGTGTAATACAGAGACCAGAATTCTACACAGTGCTCCCAGTGTGATACAGAGACCAGAATTGTACAAAGAGATCGCAGTGTCATTCAGAGACCGGAACTGTCCACATTGCTCCCAGTGGGACATGGAGACCAGAGCTGTGCAAAGTGCAAACAATGCGATACGGAGACCAGAACTGTACACAGTTCTCCCAGTGCGATACGGAGACTGGAACTGTGCACAGTGCTCCCAGTGTGAAAGGAGACCCTAACTGTACACTGTATTCACAGTGTAATACGGAGACCAGAATTCTACACAGTGATCCCAGTGTGATACAGAGACCAGAATTGTACAGAGAGATCGCAGTTTCATTCAGAGACCGGAACTGTCCACATTGCTCCCAGTGGGACATGGAGACCAGAACTGTGCACAGTGCAAACAATGTGATACGGAGACCAGAACAGTACACACTGCTCCTGGTGTGGTATGGAGACCAGAAATGTACACACTGCTCCTGGTGTGGTATGGAGACCAGAACTGTACACACTGCTCCTGGTGTGGTATGGAGACCAGAACTGTACACACTGCTCCTGGTGTGGTATGGAGGCCAGAACTGTACACAGTGCTCCTGGTGTGGTATGGAGACCAGAACTGTACACAGTGCTCCTGGTGTGCTATGGAGACTGGAACTGTACACAGTGCTCCCAGTGCGATACGGAGACCAGAACTGTACACAGTTCTCCTGGTGTGGTATGGAGGCCAGAAAAGTACACAGTGCTCCCAGTGTGATACGGGGACCAGAACTGTACACAGTGCTCCCAGTGTGATATGGAGACCCTAACTGTACACTGTGTTCACAGTGTAATACAGAGACCAGAATTCTACACAGTGCTCCCAGTGTGATACAGAGACCAGAATTGTACAGAGAGATCGCAGTGTCATTCAGAGACCGGAACTGTCCACATTGCTCCCAGTGGGACATGGAGACCAGAACTGTGCACAGTGCAAACAATGCGATACGGAGACCAGAACTGTACACACTGCTCCTGGTGTGGTATGGAGACCAGAACTGTACACACTGCTCCTGGTGTGGTATGGAGACCAGAACTGTACACAGTGCTCCTGGTGTGGTATGGAGACCAGAACAGTACACAGTGCTCCTGGTGTGGTATGGAGACTGGAACTGTACACAGTACTCCTGGTGTGGTATGGAGACCAGAACTGTACACAGTGCTCCTGGTGTGGTATGGAGTCCGGAACTGTACACAGTGCTCCTGGTGTGGTATGGAGTCCGGAACTGTACACAGTGCTCCTGGTGTGGTATGGAGACTGGAAATGTGCACGGTTCTCCCAGTGTTACAGGGAAACGTGAACTGTACACAGTGCGCCCAGCGTGATAGAGAGAACGGTACTGTACACAGTGCTCCTAGTGTGATACGGAGACCAGAACTGTACACAGTGCTCCCAGTGTGATAGAGAGACCAGTAACGTACACAGAGTTCCCAGTGTAATATGGAGACTGGAAATGTGCACGGTTCTCCCAGTGTTACAGGGAAACGTGAACTGTACACAGTCCTCCCAGTGTGATACGGAGACCGGTACTGTACACAGTTCTCCCAGTGTGATACGGAGACCAGAACTGTACACAGTGCTCCCAGTGTGATAGAGAGACCAGTAATGTACACAGAGTTCCCAGTGTAATATGGAGACTGGAAATGTGCACGTTTCTCCCAGTGTTACAGGGAAACGTGAACTGTACACAGTGCTCCCAGTGTGATAGAGAGAACGGTACTGTACACAGTGCTCCTAGTGTGAAATAGAGAGCGGAACTATACATAGGTCTCCCAGTGTGATATGGTGACCAGAACTGTACACAGTGCTCCCTGTGTTGTATGGAGACGGGAAAGTTATGCAGTGCATCAGTGTGATATGGAGACCGGATCTGTACCCAGTGCTCCCAGTGTTGTATGGAGACCGGAAATGTGCACGGTTCTCCCAGTGTAACAGGGAATCCAAAACTGTACACAGTGCTCCCAGTGTGATAGATAGACCAGTAATGTACACAGAGTTCCCAGTGTAATATGGAGACTGGAAATGTGCACGGTTCTCCCAGTGTTACAGGGAAACGTGAACTGTACACAGTGCTCCCAGTGTGATAGAGAGAACGGTACTGTACACAGTGCTCCTAGTGTGAAATAGAGAGCGGAACTATACATAGGTCTCCCAGTGTGATGCGGAGACCAGAAATGTACACAGTGCTCCCAGTGTGATACAGCCAACCCAACTGTACACTGTACTCACAGTTTTATATGGAGACCGGATCTGTACACAGTGCTCCCAGTGTCATAGGGAGACCGGAACTGTACACATTGCTCCCAGTGTGATACTGAGACCGGAACTGTGCATGGCGCTCCCAGAATAATATGGAAACCAGGACTGTACACATTGCTCCCAGTGTAATACAGAGCCAGAGCTGTCCACAATGCTCTCTGTGTGATTCGGAGACCGGAACTGTATACGGTGCTCCCATTGTGTTACCAAGACCAGAAATGTACACAGTGCTTCTGGTGTGATATGGTGACTGGAATTGTGCACGGTTCTCCCAGTTTAACAGGGAAACCAGAACTGTACACAGTGCTCCCAGTGTGATACAGTGACTGGAACTATACACAATGCTCCCAGCGTGATACAGTGACTGGATCTATACACAGTGCTCCCAGTGTGATAGGAAGACTGGTACTGTACACAGTGCTCTCAGAGTTATATGGAGACCAGAACTGTACACAGTGCTCCCAGTGTGATACGGAGACCGGAACTGTAATCAGGTCCCTCAGTGTGATACAGAGACCGGTACTGTACACAGTGATCCCAGTGTGATACAGAGACCGGTACTGTACACAGTGCTCCTAGCGTGATACGGAGACCGGTAATATACACAGTTCTCCCAGTGTGATACAGAGACCGGTACTGGACACAGTGCTCCTAGTGTGATACAGAGACCGGTACTGTCCACTGTGCTCCTAGTGTGATACGGAGACGGGTACTGTACACAGTGCTCCCAGTGTGATACAGAGACTGGTACTGTACACGTTGCTCCCAGTGTGATACTGAGAACAGAACTGTGCATGGTGCTCCCAGAGTAATATGGAAACCAGGACTGTACACATTGCTCCCAGTGTAATACAGAGCCAGAGCTGTCCACAATGCTCTCTGTGTGATTCGGAGACCGGAACTGTATACTGTGCTCCCATTGTGTTACCAAGACCAGAAATGTACACAGTGCTTCTGGTGTGATATGGTGACTGGAATTGTGCAAGGTTCTCACAGTGTAACAGGGAAACCAGAACTGTACACAGTGCTCCCAGTGTGATACAGTGACTGGAACTATACACAGTGCTCCCAGTGTGATACAGTGACTGGAACTATACACAGTGCTCCCAGTGTGATACAGTGACTGGAACTATACACAGTGCTCCCAGTGTGATACAGTGACTGGAACTATACACAGTGCTCCCAGTGTGATAGGAAGACTGGTACTGTACACAGTGCTCTCAGAGTTATATGGAGACCAGAACTGTACACAGTATTCCCAGTGTGATACGGAGACCGGAACTGTAATCAGGTCTCTCAGTGTGATACAGAGACCGGTACTGTACACAGTGTTCCCAGTGTGATATAGAGACCGGTACTGTACACAGTTCTCCTAGTGTGATACAGAGACCGGTACTATACACAGTTCTCCCAGTGTGATACAGAGACCGGTACTGTACACAGTGCTCCTAGTGTGATACAGAGACCGGTACTGTACACAGTACTCCTAGTATGATACAGAGACTGGTACTGTACACAGTGCTCCTAGTGTGATACTTAGACCGGTACTGTACACAGTGCTCCCAGTGTGATACAGAGACCGGTACTATACACAGTGCTCCCAGTGTGAAACGGAGACTGGTACTGAACACAGTGCTCCTAGTTTGATACAGAGACCAGTACTGTACACAGTTCTCCAAGTGTGATACAGAGACCGGTACTGTACACAGTTCTCCTAGTGTGATACGGAGACCGGTACTGTACACAGTGCTCCTAGTTTGATACAGAGACCAGTACTGTACACAGTTCTCCCCGTGTGATACAGAGACCGGTACTGTACACAGTGCTCCCAGTGTGATACAGAGACCAGTACTATACACAGTGCTCCCAGTGTGATACGGAGACCGGTACTGTACACAGTGCTCCTAGTTTGATACAGAGACCAGTACTGTACACAGTGCTCCTAGTGTGATACGGACACTGGTACTATGCACAGTTCTCCCAGTGTGATACGGAGACCGGTACTGTACACAGTGCTCCTAGTGAGATACGGAGACCGGTACTGTACACAGTTCTCCTAGTGTGATACGGAGACCGGTACTGTACACATTTCTCCTAGTGTGATACGGCGACCGATATGGTACACAGTGCTCCTAGTGTGATACAGAGACCGGTACTGTACACATTGCTCCAAGTGTGATACGGAGACCGGTACTGTACACACTTCTCCTAGTGTGATACAGAGACTGGTACTGTACACATTGCTCCTAGTGTGATACAGAGACCGGTACTGTATACAGTTCTCCCAGTGTGATACGGAGACCGGTACTGTACACATTGCTCCCAGTGTGATACGGAGACCGGTACTGTACACAGTGCTCCCCGTGTGATAGAGAGACCGGTACTGTACACAGTGCTCCTAGTGTGATACAGAGACCGGTACTGTTCACAGTTCTCCTAGTGTGATACGGAGACCGGTACTGTAAACAGTTCTCCTAGTGTGATACGGAGACCGGTACTGTACACAGTGCTCCCAGTGTGATACGTAGACCGGTACTGTACACAGTGCTCCTAGTGTGATACAGAGACCGGTACTGTACACAGTGCTCCCAGTGTGAAACAGTGACCGGTACTGTACACAGTGCTCCCAGTGTGATACGGAGACCGGTACTGTACACAGTGCTCCTAGTGTGATAGAGAGACCAGAAATCTTCCCAGTGTAATATGGAGACTGGAAATGTGCACGGTTCTCCCAGTGTTACAGGGAAACGTGAACTGTACACAGTGCGCCCAGCGTGATAGAGAGAACGGTACTGTACACAGTGCTCCTAGTGTGAAATAGAGAGCGGAACTATACATAGGTCTTCCAGTGTGATGCGGAGACCAGAAATGTACACAGTGCTCCCAGTGTGATACAGCCAATCTAACTGTACACAGTGCTCACAGTTTTATATGGAGACCGGATCTGTACACAGTGCTCCCAGTGTCATAGGGAGACCGGAACTGTACACATTGCTCCCAGTGTGATACTGAGACCGGAACTGTGCATGGCGCTCCCAGAGTAATATGGAAACCAGGACTGTACACATTGCTCCCAGTGTAATACAGAGCCAGAGCTGTCCACAATGCTCTCTGTGTGATTCGGAGACTGGAACTGTATACGGTGCTCCCATTGTGTTACCAAGACCAGAAATGTACACAGTGCTTCTGGTGTGATATGGTGACTGGAATTGTGCAAGGTACTCCCAGTGTAACAGGGAAACCAGAACTGTACACAGTGCTCCCAGTGTGATACAGTGACTGGAACTATACACAGTGCTCCCAGTGTGATACAGTGACTGGAACTATACACAGTGCTCCCAGTGCGATACAGTGACTGGAACTATACACAGTGCTCCCAGTGTGTTACAGTGACTGGAACTATACACAGTGCTCCCAGTGTGATACAGAGACCGGTACTGTACACAGTGCTCCCAGTGTGATACGGAGACCTGTACTGTAAACAGTTCTCCTAGTGTGATACAGAGACCGGTACTGTACACAGTGCTCCCAGTGTGATGCAGAGACCGATACTGTACACATTCTCCCATTGTGATACAGAGACCGGTACTGTACACAGTGCTCCTAGTGTGACAGAGAGACCGGTACTGCACACAGTACTCCTAGTGTGATACAGAGACCGGTACTGTACACATTGCTCCTAGTGTGACACAGAGACCGGTACTGTACACAGTGCTCCTAGTGTGATACAGAGACCGGTACTGTACACATTGCTCCTAGTGTGACACAGAGACCGGTACTGTACACATTGCTCCCAGTGTGATACAGAGACTGGTACTGTACACGTTGCTCCCAGTGTGATACTGAGAACAGAACTGTGCATGGCGCTCCCAGAGTAATATGGAAACCAGGACTGTACACATTGCTCCCAGTGTAATACAGAGCCAGAGCTGTCCACAATGCTCTCTGTGTGATTCGGAGACCGGAACTGTATACTGTGCTCCCATTGTGTTACCAAGACCAGAAATGTACACAGTGCTTCTGGTGTGATATGGTGACTGGAATTGTGCAAGGTTCTCACAGTGTAACAGGGAAACCAGAACTGTACACAGTGCTCCCAGTGTGATACAGTGACTGGAACTATACACAGTGCTCCCAGTGTGATACAGTGACTGGAACTATACACAGTGCTCCCAGTGTGATACAGTGACTGGAACTATACACAGTGCTCCCAGTGTGATACAGTGACTGGAACTATACACAGTGCTCCCAGTGTGATAGGAAGACTGGTACTGTACACAGTGCTCTCAGAGTTATATGGAGAGCAGAACTGTACACAGTATTCCCAGTGTGATACAGAGACCGGTACTGTACACAGTGTTCCCAGTGTGATACAGAGACCGGTACTGTACACAGTTCTCCTAGTGTGATACAGAGACCGGTACTATACACAGTTCTCCCAGTGTGATACAGAGACCGGTACTGTACACAGTGCTCCTAGTGTGATACAGAGACCGGTACTGTACACAGTACTCCTAGTATGATACAGAGACTGGTACTGTACACAGTGCTCCTAGTGTGATACTTAGACCGGTACTGTACACAGTGCTCCCAGTGTGATACAGAGACCGGTACTATACACAGTGCTCCCAGTGTGAAACGGAGACTGGTACTGAACACAGTGCTCCTAGTTTGATACAGAGACCAGTACTGTACACAGTTCTCCAAGTGTGATACAGAGACCGGTACTGTACACAGTTCTCCTAGTGTGATACGGAGACCGGTACTGTACACAGTGCTCCTAGTTTGATACAGAGACCAGTACTGTACACAGTTCTCCCCGTGTGATACAGAGACCGGTACTGTACACAGTGCTCCCAGTGTGATACAGAGACCAGTACTATACACAGTGCTCCCAGTGTGATACGGAGACCGGTACTGTACACAGTGCTCCTAGTTTGATACAGAGACCAGTACTGTACACAGTGCTCCTAGTGTGATACGGACACTGGTACTATGCACAGTGCTCCCAGTGTGATACGGAGACCGGTACTGTACACAGTGCTCCTAGTGAGATACGGAGACCGGTACTGTACACAGTTCTCCTAGTGTGATACAGAGACCGGTACTGTACACAGTGCTCCCAATGTGATACGGAGACCGGTACTGTACACATTTCTCCTAGTGTGATACGGCGACCGATATGGTACACAGTGCTCCTAGTGTGATACAGAGACCGGTACTGTACACATTGCTCCAAGTGTGATACGGAGACCGGTACTGTACACACTTCTCCTAGTGTGATACAGAGACTGGTACTGTACACATTGCTCCTAGTGTGATACAGAGACCGGTACTGTATACAGTTCTCCCAGTGTGATACGGAGACCGGTACTGTACACATTGCTCCCAGTGTGATACGGAGACCGGTACTGTACACAGTGCTCCCCGTGTGATAGAGAGACCGGTACTGTACACATTGCTCCTAGTGTGATACAGAGACCGGTACTGTTCACAGTTCTCCTAGTGTGATACGGAGACCGGTACTGTAAACAGTTCTCCTAGTGTGATACGGAGACCGGTACTGTACACAGTGCTCCCAGTGTGATACGTAGACCGGTACTGTACACAGTGCTCCTAGTGTGATACAGAGACCGGTACTGTACACAGTGCTCCCAGTGTGAAACAGTGACCGGTACTGTACACAGTGCTCCCAGTGTGATACGGAGACCGGTACTGTACACAGTGCTCCTAGTGTGATAGAGAGACCAGAAATCTTCCCAGTGTAATATGGAGACTGGAAATGTGCACGGTTCTCCCAGTGTTACAGGGAAACGTGAACTGTACACAGTGCGCCCAGCGTGATAGAGAGAACGGTACTGTACACAGTGCTCCTAGTGTGAAATAGAGAGCGGAACTATACATAGGTCTTCCAGTGTGATGCGGAGACCAGAAATGTACACAGTGCTCCCAGTGTGATACAGCCAATCTAACTGTACACAGTGCTCACAGTTTTATATGGAGACCGGATCTGTACACAGTGCTCCCAGTGTCATAGGGAGACCGGAACTGTACACATTGCTCCCAGTGTGATACTGAGACCGGAACTGTGCATGGCGCTCCCAGAGTAATATGGAAACCAGGACTGTACACATTGCTCCCAGTGTAATACAGAGCCAGAGCTGTCCACAATGCTCTCTGTGTGATTCGGAGACTGGAACTGTATACGGTGCTCCCATTGTGTTACCAAGACCAGAAATGTACACAGTGCTTCTGGTGTGATATGGTGACTGGAATTGTGCAAGGTTCTCCCAGTGTAACAGGGAAACCAGAACTGTACACAGTGCTCCCAGTGTGATACAGTGACTGGAACTATACACAGTGCTCCCAGTGTGATACAGTGACTGGAACTATACACAGTGCTCCCAGTGCGATACAGTGACTGGAACTATACACAGTGCTCCCAGTGTGTTACAGTGACTGGAACTATACACAGGGCTCCCAGTGTGATACAGAGACCGGTACTGTACACAGTGCTCCCAGTGTGATACGGAGACCTGTACTGTAAACAGTTCTCCTAGTGTGATACAGAGACCGGTACTGTACACAGTGCTCCCAGTGTGATGCAGAGACCGATACTGTACACATTCTCCCATTGTGATACAGAGACCGGTACTGTACACAGTGCTCCTAGTGTGACAGAGAGACCGGTACTGCACACAGTACTCCTAGTGTGATACAGAGACCGGTACTGTACACATTGCTCCTAGTGTGACACAGAGACCGGTACTGTACACATTGCTCCTAGTGTGATACAGAGACCGGTACTGTACACAGTGCTCCTAGTGTAATACAGAGACCGGTACTGTACACAGTGCTCCTAGTGTGATACGGAGACCGGTACTGTACACAGTGCTCCCAGTGTGATGCAGAGACCGATACTGTACACATTCTCCCAGTGTGATACAGAGACCGGTCCTGTACACAGTGCTCCTAGTGCGACAGAGAGACCGGTACTGCACACAGTACTCCTAGTGTGATACAGAGACCGGTACTGTACACATTGCTCCTAGTGTGACACAGAGACCGGTACTGTACACATTGCTCCTAGTGTGATACAGAGACCGGTACTGTACACAGTGCTCCTAGTGTAATACAGAGACCGGTACTGTACACAGTGCTCCTAGTGTGATACGGAGACCGGTACTGTACACAGTTCTCCTAGTGTGATACGGAGACCGGTACTGTACACAGTGCTCCTAGTGTGATACAGAGACTGGTACTGTACACGTTGCTCCCAGTGTGATACTGAGACCGGAACTGTGCATGGCGCTCCCAGAGTAACATGGAAACCAGGACTGTACACATTGCTCCCAGTGTAATACAGAGCCAGAGCTGTCCACAATGCTCTCTGTGTGATTCGGAGACCGGAACTGTATACTGTGCTCCCATTGTGTTACCAAGACCAGAAATGTACACAGTGCTTCTGGTGTGATATGGTGACTGGAATTGTGCAAGGTTCTCCCAGTGTAACAGGGAAACCAGAACTGTACACAGTGCTCCCAGTGTGATACAGTGACTGGAACTATACACAGTGCTCCCAGTGTGATACAGTGACTGGAACTATACACAGTGCTCCCAGTGTGATAAGGTGACTGGAACTAGACACAGTGCTCACAGTGTGATACAGTGACTGGAACTATACACAGTGCCCCCAGTGTGATACAGTGACTGGAACTATACACAGTCCTCCCAGTGTGATACAGTGACTGGAACTATACACAATGCTCCCAGTGTGATACAGTGACTGGAACGATACACAGTGCTCCCAGTGTGATAGGAAGACTGGTACTGTACACAGTGCTCTCAGAGTTATATGGACACCAGAACTGTACACAGTCCTCCCAGTGTGATACGGAGACCGGAACTGTAATCAGGTCTCTCAGTGTGATACAGAGACCGGTACTGTACACAGTGCTCCCAGTGTGATACAGAGACCGATACTGTACACAGTTCTCCTAGTGTGATACAGAGACCGGTACTATACACAGTTCTCCCAGTGTGATACAGAGACCGGTACTGTACAGAGTGCTCCTAGTGTGATACAGAGACCGGTACTGTACACAGTACTCCTAGTATGATACAGAGACTGGTGCTGTACACAGTGCTCCTAGTGTGATACTTAGACCGGTACTGTACACAGTGCTCCCAGTGTGATACAGAGACCGGTACTATACACAGTGCTCCCAGTGTGAAACGGAGACCGGTACTGTACACAGTGCTCCCAGTGTGATACAGAGACCGGTACTGAACACAGTGCTCCTAGTTTGATACAGAGACCAGTACTGTACACAGTTCTCCCAGTGTGATACAGAGACCGGTACTATACACAGTGCTCCCAGTGTGAAACGGAGACCGGTACTGTACACAGTGCTCCCAGTGTGATACAGAGACCGGTACTGAACACAGTGCTCCTAGTTTGATACAGAGACCAGTACTGTACACAGTTCTCCCAGTGTGATACAGAGACCGGTACTGTACACAGTGCTCCTAGTGTGATACGGAGACCGGTACTGTACACAGTGCTCCTAGTTTGATACAGAGACCAGTACTGTACACAGTTCTCCCCGTGTGATACAGAGACCGGTACTGTACACAGTGCTCGCAGTGTGATACGGAGACCAGTACTGTACACAGTGCTCCTAGTTTGATACAGAGACCAGTACTGTACACAGTTCTCCCAGTGTGATACAGAGACTGGTACTATACACAGTTCTCCTAGTGTCAGACGGAGACTGGTACTGTCCACAGTGCTCCTAGTGTGATACAGAGACTGGTACTGTACACAGTGCTCCTAGTGTGATACGGACACTGGTACTATGCACAGTGCTCCCAGTGTGATACGGAGACCGGTACTGTACACAGTGCTCCCAGTGTGATACGGAGACTGGTACTGTACACAGTGCTCCTAGTGTGATACAGAGACCGGTACTGTACACAGTGCTCCTAGTGAGATACGGAGACCGGTACTGTACACAGTTCTCCTAGTGTGATACAGAGACCGGTACTGTACACAGTGCTCCCAATGTGATACGGAGACCGGGACTGTACACAGTGCTCCTAGTGTGATACAGAGACCGGTACTGTACACATTGCTCCAAGTGTGATACAGAGACCGGTACTGTACACAGTTCTCCTAGTGTGATACGGAGACTGGTACTGTACACAGTGCTCCCAGTGTGATACGGAGACCGGTACTGTACACAGTGCTCCTAGTGTGATACAGAGACCGGTACTGTACACAGTGCTCCTAGTGTAATACAGAGACCGGTACTGTACACAGTGCTCCTAGTGTGATACGGAGACCGGTACTGTACACAGTTCTCCTAGTGTGATACGGAGACCGGTACTGTACACAGTGCTCCTAGTGTGATACAGAGACTGGTACTGTACACGTTGCTCCCAGTGTGATACTGAGACCGGAACTGTGCATGGCGCTCCCAGAGTAACATGGAAACCAGGACTGTACACATTGCTCCCAGTGTAATACAGAGCCAGAGCTGTCCACAATGCTCTCTGTGTGATTCGGAGACCGGAACTGTATACTGTGCTCCCATTGTGTTACCAAGACCAGAAATGTACACAGTGCTTCTGGTGTGATATGGTGACTGGAATTGTGCAAGGTTCTCCCAGTGTAACAGGGAAACCAGAACTGTACACAGTGCTCCCAGTGTGATACAGTGACTGGAACTATACACAGTGCTCCCAGTGTGATACAGTGACTGGAACTATACACAGTGCTCCCAGTGTGATAAGGTGACTGGAACTAGACACAGTGCTCACAGTGTGATACAGTGACTGGAACTATACACAGTGCCCCCAGTGTGATACAGTGACTGGAACTATACACAGTGCTCCCAGTGTGATACAGTGACTGGAACTATACACAATGCTCCCAGTGTGATACAGTGACTGGAACGATACACAGTGCTCCCAGTGTGATAGGAAGACTGGTACTGTACACAGTGCTCTCAGAGTTATATGGACACCAGAACTGTACACAGTCCTCCCAGTGTGATACGGAGACCGGAACTGTAATCAGGTCTCTCAGTGTGATACAGAGACCGGTACTGTACACAGTGCTCCCAGTGTGATACAGAGACCGATACTGTACACAGTTCTCCTAGTGTGATACAGAGACCGGTACTATACACAGTTCTCCCAGTGTGATACAGAGACCGGTACTGTACAGAGTGCTCCTAGTGTGATACAGAGACCGGTACTGTACACAGTACTCCTAGTATGATACAGAGACTGGTGCTGTACACAGTGCTCCTAGTGTGATACTTAGACCGGTACTGTACACAGTGCTCCCAGTGTGATACAGAGACCGGTACTATACACAGTGCTCCCAGTGTGAAACGGAGACCGGTACTGTACACAGTGCTCCCAGTGTGATACAGAGACCGGTACTGAACACAGTGCTCCTAGTTTGATACAGAGACCAGTACTGTACACAGTTCTCCCAGTGTGATACAGAGACCGGTACTATACACAGTGCTCCCAGTGTGAAACGGAGACCGGTACTGTACACAGTGCTCCCAGTGTGATACAGAGACCGGTACTGAACACAGTGCTCCTAGTTTGATACAGAGACCAGTACTGTACACAGTTCTCCCAGTGTGATACAGAGACCGGTACTGTACACAGTGCTCCTAGTGTGATACGGAGACCGGTACTGTACACAGTGCTCCTAGTTTGATACAGAGACCAGTACTGTACACAGTTCTCCCCCTGTGATACAGAGACCGGTACTGTACACAGTGCTCGCAGTGTGATACGGAGACCAGTACTGTACACAGTGCTCCTAGTTTGATACAGAGACCAGTACTGTACACAGTTCTCCCAGTGTGATACAGAGACTGGTACTATACACAGTTCTCCTAGTGTCAGACGGAGACTGGTACTGTCCACAGTGCTCCTAGTGTGATACAGAGACTGGTACTGTACACAGTGCTCCTAGTGTGATACGGACACTGGTACTATGCACAGTGCTCCCAGTGTGATACGGAGACCGGTACTGTACACAGTGCTCCCAGTGTGATACGGAGACTGGTACTGTACACAGTGCTCCTAGTGTGATACAGAGACCGGTACTGTACACAGTGCTCCTAGTGAGATACGGAGACCGGTACTGTACACAGTTCTCCTAGTGTGATACAGAGACCGGTACTGTACACAGTGCTCCCAATGTGATACGGAGACCGGGACTGTACACATTGCTCCAAGTGTGATACAGAGACCGGTACTGTACACAGTTCTCCTAGTGTGATACGGAGACTGGTACTGTACACAGTGCTCCCAGTGTGATACGGAGACCGGTACTGTACACAGTGCTCCTAGTGTGATACAGAGACCGGTACTGTACACAGTGCTCCCAGTGTGATACAGTGACCGGTACTGTACACAGTGCTCCCAGTGTGATACGGAGACCGGTACTGTACACAGTGCTCTTAGAGTGATAGAGAGACCAGAAATCTTCCCAGTGTAATATGGAGACTGGAAATGTGCACGGTTCTCCCAGTGTTACAGGGAAACGTGAACTGTACACAGTGCGCCCAGCGTGATAGAGAGAACGGTACTGTACACAGTGCTCCTAGTGTGAAATAGAGAGCGGAACTATACATAGGTCTTCCAGTGTGATGCGGAGACCAGAAATGTACACAGTGCTCCCAGTGTGATACAGCCAATCTAACTGTACACAGTGCTCACAGTTCTATATGGAGACCGGATCTGTACACAATGCTCACAGTGTCATAGGGAGACCGGAACTGTACACATTGCTCCCAGTGTGATACTGAGACCGGAACTGTGCATGGAGCTCCCAGAGTAATATGGAAACCAGGACTGAACACATTGCTCCCAGTGTAATACAGAGCCAGAGCTGTCCAAAATGCTCTCTGTGTGATTCGGAGACCGGAACTGTATACGGTGCTCCCATTGTGTTACCAAGACCAGAAATGTACACAGTGCTTCTGGTGTGATATGGTGACTGGAATTGTGCAAGGTTCTCCCAGTGTAACAGGGAAACCAGAACTGTACACAGTGCTCCCAGTGTGATACAGTGACTGGAACTATACACAGTGCTCCCAGTGTGATACAGTGACTGAAACTATACACAGTGCTCCCAGTGTGATACAGTGACTGGAACTATACACAGTGCTCCCAGTGTGTTACAGTGACTGGAACTATACACAGGGCTCCCAGTGTGATACAGAGACCGGTACTGTACACAGTGCTCCCAGTGTGATACGGAGACCTGTACTGTAAACAGTTCTCCTAGTGTGATACAGAGACCGGTACTGTACACAGTGCTCCCAGTGTGATGCAGAGACCGATACTGTACACAGTGCTCCTAGTGTGATACAGAGACCGGTACTGTACACAGTGCTCCTAGTGTGAAAGAGAGACCGGTACTGTACACAGTACTCCTAGTGTGATACAGAGACCGGTACTGTACACATTCTCCTAGTGTGATACAGAGACCGGTACTGTACACATTGCTCCTAGTGTGATACAGAGACCGGTACTGTACACATTGCTCCTAGTGTGATACAGAGACCGGTACTGTACACAGTGCTCCTAGTGTGATACAGAGACCGGTACTGTACACAGTGCTCCTAGTGTGATACAGAGACCGGTACTGTACACAGTTCTCCTAGTGTGATACGGAGACCGGTACTGTACACAGTGCTCCTAGTGTGATACGGAGACCGGTACTGTACACAGTGCTCCTAGTGTGATATGGAGACCAGTACTGTACACAATGCTCCCAGTGTGATACAGAGACCAGTACTGTACACAGTGCTCCCAGTGTGATACAGAGACCTGTACAGTACACAGTGCTCCTAGTGTGATACGGAGACCGGTACTGTACACAGTGCTCCTAGTGTGATACAGAGACCGGTACAGTACACAGTGCTCCTAGTGTGATACGGAGACCGGTACTGTACACAGTGCTCCCAGTGTGATACGGAGACCGGTACTGTACACAGTGCTTCTAGTGTGATACGGAGACCGGTACAGTACGCAGTGCTCCTACTTTGATACAGAGACCGGTACTGTACACAGTGCTCCTAGTGTGATACAGAGACCGGTACTGTACACAGTGCTCCTAGTGTGATACAGAGACCGGGACTGTACACAGTGCTTCTAGTGTGATACGGAGACCGGTACTGTACACAGTGCTCCCAGTGTGATACGGAGACCGGTACTGTACACAGTGCTTCTAGTGTGATACGGAGACCGGTACAGTACGCAGTGCTCCTACTTTGATACAGAGACCGGTACTGTACACAGTGCTCCTAGTGTGATACAGAGACCGGTACTGTACACAGTGCTCCTAGTGTGATACAGAGACCGGGACTGTACACAGTGCTTCTAGTGTGATACGGAGACCGGTACTGTACACATTGCTCCTAGTGTGATACAGAGACCGGTACTGTACACAGTGCTCCTAGTGTGATACAGAGACCGTTACTGTCCACATTGCTCCTAGTGTGATACGGAGACCGGTACTGTACACAGTGCTCCCAGTGTGATACGGAGACAGGTACTGTACACAGTTCTCCTAGTTTGATACAGAGACCGGTACTGTACACAGTGCTCCCAGTGTGATACGGAAACCGGTACTGTACACAATGCACCCAGTGTGATACAGAAACCGTTACTGTACACAGTGCTCCTAGTGTGATACAGAGACCGGTACTGTACACAGTTCTCCTAGTGTGATACGGAGACCGGTACTGTCCACAGTGCTCACAGTGTGATACGGAGACCGGTACTTTACACAGTGCTCCCCGTGTGATACGGAGACCGGTACTGTACACAGTGCTCCCAGTGTGATACGGAGACCTGTACAGTACACAATTCTCCCAGTGTGATACGGAGACCGGTACTGTACACAGTGCTCCTAGTGTGATACAGAGACCTGTACAGTACACAATTCTCCCAATGTGATACGGAGACCGGTTCTGTACACAGTGCTCCTAGTGTGATACAGAGACCGGTACTGTACACAGTGCTCCTAGTGTGATACAGAGACCGGTACTGTACACAGTGCTCCTAGTGTGATACAGAGACTGGTACTGTACACAGTGCTCCTAGTGTGATACGGAGACCGGTACTGTACACAGTGCTCCTAGTTTGATACAGAGACCAGTACTGTACACAGTTCTCCCAGTGTGATACAGAGACCGGTACTATACACAGTTCTCCTAGTGTCAGACGGAGACTGGTACTGTCCACAGTGCTCCTAGTGTGATACAGAGACTGGTACTGTACACAGTGTTCCTAGTGTGATACGGACACTGGTACTATGCACAGTGCTCCCAGTGTGATACGGAGACCGGTACTGTACACAGTGTTCCTAGTGAGATACGGAGACCGGTACTGTACACAGTGCTCCCAGTGTGATACGGAGACCGGTACTGTACACAGTGCTCCTAGTGTGATAGAGAGACCAGAAATCTTCCCAGTGTAATATGGAGACTGGAAATGTGCACGGTTCTGCCAGTGTTACAGGGAAACGTGAACTGTACACAGTGCGCCCAGCGTGATAGAGAGAACGGTACTGTACACAGTGCTCCAAGTGTGAAATAGATAGCGGAACTATACATAGGTCTTCCAGTGTGATGCGGAGACCAGAAATGTGCACAGTGCTCCCAGTGTGATACAGCCAATCTAACTGTACACTGTGCTCACAGTTTTATATGGAGACCGGATCTGTACACAGTGCTCCCAGTGTCATAGGGAGACCGGAACTGTACACATTGCTCCCAGTGTGATACTGAGACCGGAACTGTGCATGGCGCTCCCAGAGTAATATGGAAACCAGGACTGTACACATGGCTCCCAGTGTAATACAGAGCCAGAGCTGTCCACAATGCTCTCTGTGTGATTCGGAGACCGGAACTGTATACGGTGCTCCCATTGTGTTACCAAGACCAGAAATGTACACAGTGCTTCTGGTGTGATATGGTGACTGGAATTGTGCAAGGTTCTCCCAGTGTAACAGGGAAACCAGAACTGTACACAGTGCTCCAAGTGTGATACAGTGACTGGAACTATACACAGTGCTCCCAGTGTGATACAGTGACTGGAACTATACACAGTGCTCCCAGTGCGATACAGTGACTGGAACTATACACAGGGCTCCCAGTGTGATACAGAGACTGGTACTGTACACAGTGCTCCCAGTGTGATACGGAGACCTGTACTGTAAACAGTTCTCCTAGTGTGATACAGAGACCGGTCCTGTACACAGTGCTCCCAGTGTGATGCAGAGACCGACACTGTACACATTCTCCTAGTGTGATACAGAGACCGGTACTGTACACAGTGCTCCTAGTGTGACAGAGAGACCGGTAATGTACAATGTACTCCTAGTGTGATACAGAGACCGGTACTGTACACATTGCTCACAGTGTGATACGGAGACCGGTACAGTACACAGTTCTCCTAGTTTGATACAGAGACCGGTACTGTACACAGTGCTCCCAGTGTGATACGGAAACCGGTACTGTACACAATGCACCCAGTGTGATACAGAGACCGTTACTGTACACAGTTCTCCTAGTGTGATACAGAGACCGGTACTGTACACAGTGCTCCTAGAGTGATACGGAGACCGGTACTGTACACAGTGCTCACAGTGTGATACGGAGACCGGTACTTTACACAGTGCTCCCCGTGTGATACGGAGACCGGTACTGTACACAGTGCTCCTAGTGTGATACGGAGACCTGTACAGTACACAATTCTCCCAGTGTGATACGGAGACCGGTACTGTACACAGTGCTCCTAGTGTGATACAGAGACCGGTACTGTTCACAGTGCTCCTAGTGTGATACAGAGACTGGTACTGTACACAGTGCTCCTAGTGTGATACGGAGACCGGTACTGTACACAGTGCTCCTAGTTTGATACAGAGACCAGTACTGTACACAGTTCTCCCAGTGTGATACAGAGACCGGTACTATACACAGTTGTCCTAGTGTCAGACGGAGACTGGTACTGTCCACAGTGCTCCTAGTGTGATACAGAGACTGGTACTGTACACAGTGCTCCTAGTGTGATACGGACACTGGTACTATGCACAGTGCTCCCAGTGTGATACGGAGACCGGTACTGTACACAGTGTTCCTAGTGAGATACGGAGACCGGTACTGTACACAGTGCTCCCAGTGTGATACGGAGACCGGTACTGTACACAGTGCTCCTAGTGTGATAGAGAGACCAGAAATCTTCCCAGTGTAATATGGAGACTGGAAATGTGCACGGTTCTGCCAGTGTTACAGGGAAACGTGAACTGTACACAGTGCGCCCAGCGTGATAGATAGAACGGTACTGTACACAGTGCTCCTAGTGTGAAATAGAGAGCGGAACTATACATAGGTCTTCCAGTGTGATGCAGAGACCAGAAATGTACACAGTGCTCCCAGTGTGATACAGCCAATCTAACTGTACACAGTGCTCACAGTTTTATATGGAGACCGGATCTGTACACAGTGCTCCCAGTGTCATAGGGAGACCAGAACTGTACACATTGCTCCCAGTGTGATACTGAGACCGGAACCTTTCATGGCGCTCCCAGAGTAATATGGAAACCAGGACTGTACACATTGCTCCCAGTGTAATACAGAGCCAGAGCTGTCCACAATGCTGTCTGTGTGATTCGGAGACCAGAACTGTATACGGTGCTCCCATTGTGTTACCAAGACCAGAAATGTACACAGTGCTTCTGGTGTGATATGGTGACTGGAATTGTGCAAGGTTCTCCCAGTGTAACAGGGAAACCAGAACTGTACACAGTGCTCCCAGTGTGATACAGTGACTGGAACTATACACAGTGCTCCCAGTGTGATACAGTGACTGGAACTATACACAGTGTTCCCAGTGTGATACAGTGACTGGAACTATACACAGTGCTCCCAGTGTGTTACAGTGACTGGAACTATACACAGGGCTCCCAGTGTAATACAGAGACCGGTACTGTACACAGTGCTCCCAGTGTGATACGGAGACCTGTACTGTAAACAGTTCTCCTAGTGTGATACAGAGACCGGTACTGTACACAGTGCTCCCAGTGTGATGCAGAGACCGATACTGTACACATTCTCCTAGTGTGATACAGAGACCGGTACTGTACACAGTGCTCCTAGTGTGAAAGAGAGACCGGTACTGTACACAGTACTCCTAGTGTGATACAGAGACCGGTACTGTACACATTGCTCCTAGTGTGATACAGAGACCGGTACTGTACACAGTGCTCCTAGTGTGATACAGAGACCGGTACTGTACACAGTGCTCCTAGTGTGATACAGAGACCGGTACAGTACACTATTCTCCCAGTGTGATACAGAGACCGGGACTGTACACAGTGCTCCTAGTGTGATACTGTGACTGGAACTATACACAGTGCTCCCAGTGTGATACGGAGACCAGAACTGTACACAGTACTCCTAGTGTGATACAGAGACCGGTACTGTACACAGTGCTCCTAGTGTGATACTGAGACCGGGACTTTACACAGTACTCCCAGTGTGATACAGAGACCAGTACTGTACACAGTGCTCCTAGTGTGATACAGAGACCGGTACTGTACACAGTGCTCCCAGTGTGATACAGAGACCGGTACTGTGCACAGTGCTCCTAGTGTGATACAGAGACCGGTACTGTACACATTGCTCCTAGTGTGAAACGGAGACCGGTACTGTACACAGTGCTCCTAGTGTGATACAGAGACCGGGACTGTACACAGTGCTCCTAGTGTGATAGAGAGACCGGGACTTTAGACAGTGCTTCTAGTGTGATACGGAGACCGGTACAGTACGCAGTGCTCCTACTTTGATACAGAGACCGGTACTGTACACAGTGCTCCTAGTGTGATACGGAGACCGGTACTGTACACAGTGCTCCTAGTGTGATACAGAGACCGGTACTGTACACAGTGCTCCTAGTGTGATACGGAGACCGGTTCTGTACACAGTGCTCCCAGTGTGATACAGAGACCGGTACTGTACACATTGCTCCCAGTGTGATACTGAGACCGGTACTGTACACATTGCTCCCAGTGTGATACTGAGACCGGTACTGTACACAGTGCTCCCAGTGTGATATGGAGACCGGTACTGTACACAGTGTTCCTAGTGTGATACGGAGACCGGTACTGTACACAGTTCTCCTAGTGTGATACGGAGACCTGTACAGTACACTATTCTCCCAGTGTGATACGGAGACAGGTACTGTACACAGTTCTCCCAGTGTGATACAGAGACCGTTACTGTCCACATTGCTCCTAGTGTGATACAGAGACCGGTACTGTACACAGTGCTCCCAGTGTGATACGGAGACCGGAACTGTACACAGTTCTCCTAGTTTGATACAGAGACCGGTACTGTACACAGTGCTCCTAGTGTGATACGGAAACCGGTACTGTACACAATGCACCCAGTGTGATACAGAAACCGTTACTGTACACAGTTCTCCTAGTGTGATACAGAGACCGGTACTGTACACAGTACTCCTAGTGTGATACAGAGACCGGTACTGTACACAGTGCTCCTAGAGTGATACGGAGACCGGTACTGTCCACAGTGCTCACAGTGTGATACGGAGACCGGTACTTTACACAGTGCTCCCCGTGTGATACGGAGACCGGTACTGTACACAGTGCTCCCAGTGTGATACGGAGACCTGTACAGTACACAATTCTCCCAGTGTGATACGGAGACCGGTACTGTACACAGTGCTCCTAGTGTGATACAGAGACCTGTACAGTACACAATTCTCCCAAAGTGATACGGAGACCGGTTCTGTACACAGTGCTCCTAGTGTGATACAGAGACCGGTACTGTACACAGTGCTCCTAGTGTGATACAGAGACCGGTACTGTACACAGTGCTCCTAGTGTGATACAGAGACTGGTACTGTACACAGTGCTCCTAGTGTGATACGGAGACCGGTACTGTACACAGTGCTCCTAGTTTGATACAGAGACCAGTACTGTACACAGTTCTCCCAGTGTGATACAGAGACCGGTACTATACACAGTTCTCCTAGTGTCAGACGGAGACTGGGACTGTCCACAGTGCTCCTAGTGTGATACAGAGACTGGTACTGTACACAGTGTTCCTAGTGTGATACGGACACTGGTACTATGCACAGTGCACCCAGTGTGATACGGAGACCGGTACTGTACACAGTGTTCCTAGTGAGATACGGAGACCGGTACTGTACACAGTGCTCCCAGTGTGATACGGAGAACGGTACTGTACACAGTGCTCCTAGTGTGATAAAGAGACCAGAAATCTTCCCAGTGTAATATGGAGACTGGAAATGTGCACGGTTCTGCCAGTGTTACAGGGAAACGTGAACTGTACACAGTGCGCCCAGCGTGATAGAGAGAACGGTACTGTACACAGTGCTCCTAGTGTGAAATAGAGAGCGGAACTATACATAGGTCTTCCAGTGTGATGCGGAGACCAGAAATGTGCACAGTGCTCCCAGTGTGATACAGCCAATCTAACTGTACACAGTGCTCACAGTTTTATATGGAGACCGGATCTGTACACAGTGCTCCCAGTGTCATAGGGAGACCGGAACTGTACACATTGCTCCCAGTGTGATACTGAGACCGGAACTGTGCATGGCGCTCCCAGAGTAATATGGAAACCAGGACTGTACACATGGCTCCCAGTGTAATACAGAGCCAGAGCTGTCCACAATGCTCTCTGTGTGATTCGGAGACCGGAACTGTATACGGTGCTCCCATTGTGTTACCAAGACCAGAAATGTACACAGTGCTTCTGGTGTGATATGGTGACTGGAATTGTGCAAGGTTCTCCCAGTGTAACAGGGAAACCAGAACTGTACACAGTTCTCCCAGTGTGATACAGTGACTGGAACTATACACAGTGCTCCCAGTGTGATACAGTGACTGGAACTATACACAGTGCTCCCAGTGCGATACAGTGACTGGAACTATACACAGGGCTCCCAGTGTGATACAGAGACCGGTACTGTACACAGTTCTCCCAGTGTGATACGGAGACCTGTACTGTAAACAGTTCTCCTAGTGTGATACAGAGACCGGTCCTGTACACAGTGCTCCCAGTGTGATGCAGAGACCGACACTGTACACATTCTCCTAGTGTGATACAGAGACCGGTACTGTACACAGTGCTCCTAGTGTGACAGAGAGACCGGTAATGTACAATGTACTCCTAGTGTGATACAGAGACCGGTACTGTACACATTGCTCCTAGTGTGATACAGAGACCGGTACTGTACACATTGCTTCTAGTGTGATACCGAGACCGGTACTGTACACAGTCCTCCCAGTGTGATACGGAGACCGGTACTGTACACAGTGCTCCTAGTGTGATACGGAGACCGGTACTGTACACAGTGCTCCTAGTGTGATACGGAGACCGGTACTGTACACAGTGCTCCCAGTGTGATACAGAGACCAGAACTGTACACAGTGCTCCTAGTGTGATACGGAGACCGGTACTGTACACAATGCTCCCAGTGTGATACAGAGACAGGTACTGTACACAGTGCTCCTAGTGTGATACGGAGACCGGGACTTTACACAGTACTCCCAGTGTGATACAGAGACCAGTACTGTACACAGTGCTCCTAGTGTGATACAGAGACCGGTACTGTACACAGTGCTCCTAGTGTGATACAGAGACCGGTACTGTACACAGTGCTCCTAGTGTGATACAGAGACCGGGACTGTACACAGTGCTCCTAGTGTGATAGAGAGACCGGGACTGCAGACAGTGCTTCTAGTGTGATACAGTGACCGGTACTGTACACAGTGCTCCTAGTGTGATACGGAGACCGGTACTGTACACAGTGCTCCTAGTGTGATACGGAGACCGGTACTGTACACAGTGCTCCTAGTGTGATACAGAGACCGGGACTGTACACAGTGCTCCTAGTGTGATAGAGAGACCGGGACTGCAGACAGTGCTTCTAGTGTGATACAGTGACCGGTACTGTACACAGTGCTCCTAGTGTGATACGGAGACCGGTACTGTACACAGTGCTCCTAGTGTGATACGGAGACCGGTACTGTACACAGTGCTCCTAGTGTGATACAGAGACCGGGACTGTACACAGTGCTCCTAGTGTGATAGAGAGACCGGGACTGCAGACAGTGCTTCTAGTGTGATACAGTGACCGGTACTGTACACAGTGCTCCTAGTGTGATACGGAGACCGGTACTGTACACAGTGCTCCTACTGTGATACAGAGACCGGTACTGTACACAGTGCTCCTAGTGTGATACAGAGACCGGTACTGTACACAGTGCTCCCAGTGTGATACAGAGACCGGTACTGTACACAGTTCTCCCAGTGTGATACAGAGACCGGTACTGTACACAGTTCTCCCAGTGTGATACAGAGACCAGTACAGTACACAGTGCTCCTAGTGTGATACGGAGACCGGTACTGTACACAGTGCTCCTAGTGTGATACAGAGACCGGGACTGTACACAGTGCTCCTAGTGTGATAGAGAGACCGGGACTGCAGACAGTGCTTCTAGTGTGATACAGTGACCGGTACTGTACACAGTGCTCCTAGTGTGATACGGAGACCGGTACTGTACACAGTGCTCCTACTGTGATACAGAGACCGGTACTGTACACAGTGCTCCTAGTGTGATACAGAGACCGGTACTGTACACAGTGCTCCCAGTGTGATACAGAGACCGTTACTGTACAAAGTTCTCCTAGTGTGATACAGAGACCGGTACTGTACACAGTGCTCCTAGAGTGATACGGAGACCGGTACTGTCCACAGTGCTCACAGTGTGATACGGAGACCGATACTTTACACAGTGCCCCCCGTGTGATACGGAGACCGGTACTGTACACAGTGCTCCTAGTGTGATATGGAGACCGGTACTGTACACAGTGCTCCTAATTTGATACAGAGACCAGTACTGTACACAGTTCTCCCAGTGTGATACAGAGACCGGTACTATACACAGTTCTCCTAGTGTCAGACGGAGACTGGTACTGTCCACAAAGCTCCTAGTGTGATACAGAGACTGGTACTGTACACAGTGCTCCTAGTGTGATACGGACACTGGTACTATGCACAGTGCTCCCAGTGTGATACGGAGACCGGTACTGTACACAGTGTTCCTAGTGAGATACGGAGACCGGTACTGTACACAGTGCTCCCAGTGTGATACGGAGACCCGTACTGTACACAGTGCTCCTAGTGTGGTAGAGAGACCAGAAATCTTCCCAGTGTAATATGGAGACTGGAAATGTGCACGGTTCTGCCAGTGTTACAGGGAAACGTGAACTGTACACAGTGCGCCCAGCGTGATAGAGAGAACGGTACTGTACACAGTGCTCCTAGTGTGAAATAGAGAGCGGAACTATACATAGGTCTTCCAGTGTGATGCGGAGACCAGAAATGTACACAGTGCTCCCAGTGTGATACAGCCAATCTAACTGTACACAGTGCTCACAGTTTTATATGGAGACCGGATCTGTACACAGTGCTCACAGTGTCATAGGGAGACCGGAACTGTACACATTGCTCCCAGTGTGATACTGAGACCAGAACTGTGCATGGCGCTCCCAGAGTAATATGGAAACCAGGACTGTACACATTGCTCCCAGTGTAATACAGAGCCAGAGCTGTCCACAATGCTCTCTGTGTGATTCGGAGACCGGAACTGTATACGGTGCTCCCATTGTGTTACCAAGACCAGAAATGTACACAGTGCTTCTGGTGTGATATGGTGACTGGAATTGTGCAAGGTTCTCCCAGTGTAACAGGGAAACCAGAACTGTACACAGTGCTCCCAGTGTGATACAGTGACTGGAACTATACACAGTGCTCCCAGTGTGATACAGTGACTGGAACTATACACAGGGCTCCCAGTGCGATACAGTGACTGGAACTATACACAGTGCTCCCAGTGTGTTACAGTGACTGGAACTATACACAGGGCTCCCAGTGTGATACAGAGACCGGTACTGTACACAGTGCTCCCAGTGTGATACGGAGACCTGTACTGTAAACAGTTCTCCTAGTGTGATACAGAGACCGGTACTGTACACAGTGCTCCCAGTGTCATGCAGAGACCGATACTGTACACATTCTCCTAGTGTGATACAGAGACCGGTACTGTACACAGTGCTCCTAGCGTGACAGAGAGACCGGTACTGTACACAGTACTCCTAGTGTGATACAGAGACCGGTACTGTACACATTGCTCCTAGTGTGATACAGAGACCGGTACTGTACACATTGCTCCTAGTGTGATACAGAGACCGGTACTGTACACAGTGCTCCTAGTGTGATACAGAGACCGGTACTGTACACAGTGCTCCTAGTGTGATACGGAGACCGGTACTGTACACAGTGCTCCTAGTGTGATACGGAGACCGGTACTGTACACAGTGCTCCTAGTATGATACGGAGACCGGTACTGTACACAGTGCTCCTAGTGTGATACGGAGACCGGTACTGTACACAATGCTCCCAGTGTGATACGGAGACCGGTACTGTACACAGTGCTCCTAGCGTGATACAGAGACCGGTACAGTACACAGTGCTCCTAGTGTGATACGGAGACCGGTACTGTACACAGTGCTCCTAGTGTGATACAGAGACCGGGACTGTACACAGTGCTCCTAGTGTGATAGAGAGACCGGGACTGTAGACAGTGCTTCTAGTGTGATACGGAGACCGGTACTGTACACAGTGCTCCTACTGTGATACAGAGACCGGTACTGTACACAGTGCTCCTAGTGTGATACAGAGACCGGTACTGTACACAGTGCTCCCAGTGTGATACAGAGACCGGTACTGTACACAGTGCTCCTTGTGTGATACAGAGACCGGTACTGTACACAGTGCTCCTAGTGTGATACGGAGACAGGTACTGTACACAGTGCTCCCAGTGTGATACGGAGACCGGTACTGTACACAGTGCTCCTAGTGTGATACAGAGACCAGAACTGTACACAGTGCTCCTAGTGTGATACAGAGACCAGTACTGTACACATTGCTCCCAGTGTGATACGGAGACCGGTACTGTACATATTGCTCCCAGTGTGATACGGAGACCGATACTGTACACATTGCTCCTAGTGTGATACAGAGACCGGTACTGTACACAGTGCTCCTAGTGTGAAAGAGAGACCGGTACTGTACACATTGCTCCTAGTGTGATACAGAGACCGGTACTGTACACATTGCTCCTAGTGTGATACAGAGACCGGTACTGTACACAGTGCTCCTAGTGTGATACAGAGACCGGTACTGTACACAGTGCTCCTAGTGTGATACGGAGACCGGTACTGTACACAGTGCTCCTAGTGTGATACGGAGACCGGTACTGTACACAGTGCTCCTAGTGTGATACGGAGACCGGTACTGTACACAGTGCTCCTAGTGTGATACGGAGACCGGTACTGTACACAATGCTCCCAGTGTGATACAGAGACGGTACTGTACACAGTGCTCCTAGTGTGATACTGAGACCGGGACTTTACACAGTACTCCCAGTGTGATACAGAGACCAGTACTGTACACAGTGCTCCTAGTGTGATACAGAGACCGGTACAGTACACAGTGCTCCTAGTGTGATACGGAGACCGGTACTGTACACAGTGCTCTTAGTGTGATACAGAGACCGGTACAGTACACATTGCTCCTAGTGTGATACAGAGACCGGTACTGTACACAGTGCTCCTAGTGTGATACAGAGACCGGTACTGTACACAGTGCTCCTAGTGTGATACGGAGACCGGTACTGTACACAGTGCTCCTAGTGTGATACGGAGACCGGTACTGTACACAGTGCTCCTAGTGTGATATGGAGACCGGTACTGTACACAGTGCTTCTAGTGTGATACAGAGACCAGTACTGCACACAGTGCTCCTAGTGTGATACGGAGACCGGTACTGTACACAATGCTCCCAGTGTGATACAGAGACGGTACTGTACACAGTGCTCCTAGTGTGATACTGAGACCGGGACTTTACACAGTACTCCCAGTGTGATACAGAGACCAGTACTGTACACAGTGCTCCTAGTGTGATACAGAGACCGGTACTGTACACAGTGCTCCTAGTGTGATACTGAGACCGGGACTTTACACAGTACTCCCAGTGTGATACTCAGACCAGTACTGTACACAGTGCTCCTTGTGTGATAGAGAGACCGGGAGTGTAGACAGTGCTTCTAGTGTGATACGGAGACCGGTACTGTACACAGTGCTCCTACTGTGATACAGAGACCGGTACTGTACACAGTGCTCCCAGTGTGATACAGAGACCGGTATTGTACACAGTGCTCCTAGTGTGATACGGAGACCGGTTCTGTACACAGTGCTCCTAGTGTGATACGGATACCAGTACTGTACACATTTCTCCCAGTGTGATACGGAGACCGGTACTGTACACAGTGCTCCCAGTGTGATACAGAGACCGGTACTGTACACAGTGCTCCTAGTGTGATACGGAGACCGGTACTGTACACAGTGCTCCTAGTGTGATACAGAGATCTGTACTGTACACACTGCTCCTAGTGTGATACAGAGATCGGTACTTTACACAGTGCTCCTAGTGTGATACGGAGACCGGTACTGTACACAGTGCTCCTAGTGTGATACGGAGACCGGTACTGTACACAGTGCTCCCAGTGTGATACGGAGACCGGTACTGTACACAGTGCTCCCAGTGTGATACGGAGACCGGTACTGTACACAGTGCTCCTAGCGTGATACAGAGACCGGTACTGTACACAGTGCTCCTAGTGTGATACGGAGACCGGTACTGTACACAGTGCTCCTAGTGTGATACAGAGATCTGTACTGTACACACTGCTCCTAGTGTGATACAGAGACCAGTACTGTACACAGTGCTCCTAGTGTGATACGGAGACCGGTACTGTACACAGTGCTCCCAGTGTGATACAGAGACCAGTACTGTACACAGTGCTCCTAGTGTGATACGCAGACCGGTACTGGACACAGTGCTCCTAGTGTGATACGGAGCCTGGTTCTATGCAAAGTGCTCCCAGTGTGATACGGAGACCGGTACTGTACACAGTGCTCCTAGTGTGATACGGAGACCAGTACTGTACACAGTGCTCCTAGTGTGATAGAGAGACCAGAAATCTTCCTAGTGTAATATGGAGACTGGAAATGTGCACGGTTATGCCAGTGTTACAGGGAAACGTGAACTGTACACAGTGCGCCCAGCGTGATAGAGAGAACGGTACTGTACACAGTGCTCCTAGTGTGAAATAGAGAGCGGAACTATACATAGGTCTTCCAGTGTGATGCGGAGGCCAGAAATGTACACAGTGCTCCCAGTGTGATACAGCCAATCTAACTGTACACAGTGCTCACAGTTTTATATGGAGACCGGATCTGTACACAGTGCTCCCAGTGTCATAGGGAGACCGGAACTGTACACATTGCTCCCAGTGTGATACTGAGACCGGAACTGTGCATGGCGCTCCCAGAGTAATATGGAAACCAGGACTGTACACATTGCTCCCAGTGTAATACAGAGCCAGAGCTGTCCACAATGCTCTCTGTGTGATTCGGAGACCGGAACTGTATACGGTGCTCCCATTGTGTTACCAAGACCAGAAATGTACACAGTGCTTCTGGTGTGATATGGTGACTGGAATTGTGCAATGTTCTCCCAGTGTAACAGGGAAACCAGAACTGTACACAGTGCTCCCAGTGTGATACAGTGACTGGAACTATAAACAGTGCTCCCAGTGTGATACAGTGACTGGAACTATACACAGTGCTCCCAGTGCGATACAGTGACTGGAACTATACACAGTGCTCCCAGTGTGTTACAGTGACTGGAACTATACACAGGGCTCCCAGTGTGATACAGAGACCGGTACTGTACACAGTGCTCCCAGTGTGATGCAGAGACCGATACTGTACACATTCTCCTAGTGTGATACAGAGACCGGTACTGTACACAGTGCTCCTAGTGTGACAGAGAGACCGGTACTGTACACAATGCTCCCAGTGTGATACAGAGACCGGTACAGTACACAATTCTCCCAATGTGATATGGAGACCGGTTCTGTACACAGTGCTCCCAGTGTGATACAGAGACCGGTACTGTACACAGTGCTCCTAGTGTGACACAGAGACCGGTACTGTACACAGTGCTCCTAGTGTGATACAGAGACTGGTACTGTACACAGTGCTCCTAGTGTGATACGGAGACCGGTATTGTACACAGTTCTCCTAGTGTGATACAGAGACCGGTACTGTACACAGTGCTCCCAGTGTGATACGGAGACCGGTACTGTACACAGTGCTCCTAGTGTGATACAGAGATCTGTACTGTACACACTGCTCCTAGTGTGATACAGAGATCGGTACTTTACACAGTGCTCCTAGTGTGATACAGAGACCAGTACTATACACAGTGCTCCTAGTGTGATACGGAGACCGGTACTGTACACAGTGCTCCCAGTGTGATACAGAGACCAGTACTGTACACAGTTTTCCTAGTGTGATACGCAGACCGGTACTGGACACAGTGCTCCTAGTGTGATACGGAGCCTGGTTCTATGCAAAGTGCTCCCAGTGTGATACGGAGACCGGTACTGTACACAGTGCTCCTAGTGTGATACGGAGACCGGTATTGTACACAGTTCTCCTAGTGTGATACATAGACCGGTACTGTACACAGTGCTCCCAATGTGATACGGAGACCGGTACTGTACACATTTCTCCTAGTGTGATACGGCGACCGATATGGTACACCGTGCTCCTAGTGTGATACAGAGACCGGTACTGTACACATTGCTCCTAGTGTGATACGGAGACCGGTACTGTACACATTTCTCCTAGTGTGATACAGAGACTGGTACTGTACACATTGCTCCTAGTGTGATACAGAGACCGGTACTGTACACAGTGCTCCTAGTGTGATACAGAGACCGGTACTGTACACAGTTCTCCTAGTGTGATACGGAGACCGGTACTGTACACAGTTCTCCTAGTGTGATACGGAGACCGGTACTGTACACAGTGCTCCCAGTGTGATACGGAGACCGGTACTGTACACAGTGCTCCTAGTGTGATACAGAGACTGGTACTGTACACAGTGCTCCCAGTGTGATACGGAGACTGGTACTGTACACAGTGCTCCTAGTGTGATACGGAGACCGGTACTGTACACGGTGCTCCCAGTGTGATACAGTGACCGGTACTGTACACAGTGCTCCCAGTGTGATACAGAGACCGGTACTGTACACAGTGCTCCCAGTGTGATACGGAGACCGGTACTGTACACAGTGCTCCTAGCGTGATACAGAGACCGGTACTGTACACAGTGCTCCTAGTGTGATACGGAGACCGGTACTGTACACAGTGCTCCTAGTGTGATACAGAGATCTGTACTGTACACACTGCTCCTAGTGTGATACAGAGACCAGTACTGTACACAGTGCTCCTAGTGTGATACGGAGACCGGTACTGTACACAGTGCTCCCAGTGTGATACAGAGACCAGTACTGTACACAGTGCTCCTAGTGTGATACGCAGACCGGTACTGGACACAGTGCTCCTAGTGTGATACGGAGCCTGGTTCTATGCAAAGTGCTCCCAGTGTGATACGGAGACCGGTACTGTACACAGTGCTCCTAGTGTGATACGGAGACCAGTACTGTACACAGTGCTCCTAGTGTGATAGAGAGACCAGAAATCTTCCTAGTGTAATATGGAGACTGGAAATGTGCACGGTTATGCCAGTGTTACAGGGAAACGTGAACTGTACACAGTGCGCCCAGCGTGATAGAGAGAACGGTACTGTACACAGTGCTCCTAGTGTGAAATAGAGAGCGGAACTATACATAGGTCTTCCAGTGTGATGCGGAGGCCAGAAATGTACACAGTGCTCCCAGTGTGATACAGCCAA
Organism: Isurus oxyrinchus; assembly: GCA_026770705.1. Lineage (NCBI taxonomy): Eukaryota > Metazoa > Chordata > Chondrichthyes > Lamniformes > Lamnidae > Isurus > Isurus oxyrinchus. Next base: position 86,503 of record JANJGN010001277.1, on the reverse strand, counting down.
TCTAACTGTACACAGTGCTCACAGTTTTATATGGAGACCGGATCTGTACACAGTGCTCCCAGTGTCATAGGGAGACCGGAACTGTACACATTGCTCCCAGTGTGATACTGAGACCGGAACTGTGCATGGCGCTCCCAGAGTAATATGGAAACCAGGACTGTACACATTGCTCCCAGTGTAATACAGAGCCAGAGCTGTCCACAATGCTCTCTGTGTGATTCGGAGACCGGAACTGTATACGGTGCTCCCATTGTGTTACCAAGACCAGAAATGTACACAGTGCTTCTGGTGTGATATGGTGACTGGAATTGTGCAATGTTCTCCCAGTGTAACAGGGAAACCAGAACTGTACACAGTGCTCCCAGTGTGATACAGTGACTGGAACTATAAACAGTGCTCCCAGTGTGATACAGTGACTGGAACTATACACAGTGCTCCCAGTGCGATACAGTGACTGGAACTATACACAGTGCTCCCAGTGTGTTACAGTGACTGGAACTATACACAGGGCTCCCAGTGTGATACAGAGACCGGTACTGTACACAGTGCTCCCAGTGTGATGCAGAGACCGATACTGTACACATTCTCCTAGTGTGATACAGAGACCGGTACTGTACACAGTGCTCCTAGTGTGACAGAGAGACCGGTACTGTACACAATGCTCCCAGTGTGATACAGAGACCGGTACAGTACACAATTCTCCCAATGTGATATGGAGACCGGTTCTGTACACAGTGCTCCCAGTGTGATACAGAGACCGGTACTGTACACAGTGCTCCTAGTGTGACACAGAGACCGGTACTGTACACAGTGCTCCCAGTGTGATACAGAGACCAGTACTGTACACAGTGCTCCTAGTGTGATACAGAGACTGGTACTGTACACAGTGCTCCTAGTGTGATACGGAGACCGGTATTGTACACAGTTCTCCTAGTGTGATACAGAGACCGGTACTGTACACAGTGCTCCCAGTGTGATACGGAGACCGGTACTGTACACAGTGCTCCTAGTGTGATACAGAGATCTGTACTTTACACACTGCTCCTAGTGTGATACAGAGATCGGTACTTTACACAGTGCTCCTAGTGTGATACAGAGACCAGTACTATACACAGTGCTCCTAGTGTGATACGGAGACCGGTACTGTACACAGTGCTCCCAGTGTGATACAGAGACCAGTACTGTACACAGTTTTCCTAGTGTGATACGCAGACCGGTACTGGACACAGTGCTCCTAGTGTGATACGGAGCCTGGTTCTATGCAAAGTGCTCCCAGTGTGATACGGAGACCGGTACTGTACACAGTGCTCCTAGTGTGATACGGAGACCGGTATTGTACACAGTTCTCCTAGTGTGATACATAGACCGGTACTGTACACAGTGCTCCCAATGTGATACGGAGACCGGTACTGTACACATTTCTCCTAGTGTGATACGGCGACCGATATGGTACACCGTGCTCCTAGTGTGATACAGAGACCGGTACTGTACACATTGCTCCTAGTGTGATACGGAGACCGGTACTGTACACATTTCTCCTAGTGTGATACAGAGACTGGTACTGTACACATTGCTCCTAGTGTGATACAGAGACCGGTACTGTACACAGTGCTCCTAGTGTGATACAGAGACCGGTACTGTACACAGTTCTCCTAGTGTGATACGGAGACCGGTACTGTACACAGTTCTCCTAGTGTGATACGGAGACCGGTACTGTACACAGTGCTCCCAGTGTGATACGGAGACCGGTACTGTACACAGTGCTCCTAGTGTGATACAGAGACTGGTACTGTACACAGTGCTCCCAGTGTGATACGGAGACTGGTACTGTACACAGTGCTCCTAGTGTGATACGGAGACCGGTACTGTACACGGTGCTCCCAGTGTGATACAGTGACCGGTACTGTACACAGTGCTCCCAGTGTGATACAGAGACCGGTACTGTACACAGTGCTCCTAGTGTGATAGAGAGACCAGAAATCTTCCCAGTGTAATATGGAGACTGGAAATGTGCACGGTTCTCCCAGTGTTACAGGGAAACGTGAACTGTACACAGTGCTCCCAGTGTGATAGAGAGAACGGTACTGTACACAGTGCTCCTAGTGTGAAATAGAGAGCGGAACTATACATAGTCCTCCCAGTGTGATGCGGAGACCAGAAATGTACACAGTGCTCCCAGTGAGATACAGCCAATCTAACTGTACACTGTGCTCACAGTTTTATATGGAGACCGGATCTGTACACAGTGCTCCCAGTGTCATAGGGAGACCGGAACTGTACACATTGCTCCCAGTGTGATACTGAGACCGGAACTGTGCATGGCGCTCCCAGAGTAATATGGAAACCAGCACTGTACACATTGCTCCCAGTGTAATACAGAGCCAGAGCTGTCCACAATGCTCTCTGTGTGATTCGGAGACCGGAACTGTATACTGTGCTCCCATTGTGTTACCAAGACCAGAAATGTACACAGTGCTTCTGGTGTGATATGGTGACTGGAATTGTGCAAGGTTCTCCCAGTGTAACAGGGAAACCAGAACTGTACACAGTGCTCCCAGTGTGATACAGTGACTGGAACTATACACAGTGCTCCCGGTGTGATACGGTGACTGGAACTATACACAGTGCTCCCAGTGTGATACAGTGACTGGAATTAGACACAGTGCTCCCAGTGTGATACAGTGACTGGAACTATACACAGTGCTCCCAGTGTTATACAGAGACCGGGACTGTACACAGTGCTCCCAGTGTGATACGGAGACAGGTACTGTACACAGTTCTCCTATTGTGATACGGAGACCAGTACTGTACACAGTGCTCCCAGTGTGATGCAGAGACCGATACTGTACACATTGCTCCTAGTGTGATACAGAGACCGGTACTGTACACAGTTCTCCTAGTTTGATACAGAGACCAGTACTGTACGCAGTTTTCCTAGTGTGATACAGAGACCGGTACTGTACACAGTGCTCCTAGAGTGATACGGAGACCGGTACTGTCCACAGTGCTCCCAGTGTGATACGGAGACCGGTACTTTACACAGTGCTCCTAGTGTGATATGGAGACCGGTACTGTACACAGTTCTCCTACTGTGATACGGGGACCGGTACTGTACACAGTTCTCCTACTGTGATACGGAGACTGGTACTGTACACAGTGCTCCCAGTGTGATACGGAGACTGGTACTGTACACAGTGCTCCCAGTGTGATACGGAGACCGGTACAGTACACAGTGCTCCCCGTGTTTTACGGAGACCGGTACTGTACACAGTGCTCCTAGTGTGATACGGAGACCTGTACAGTACACAGTGCTCCCAGTGTGATACGGAGACCGGTACTGTACACAGTGCTCCCAGTGTGATACGGAGACCGGTACTGTACACAGTGCTCCTAGTGTGATAGAGAGACCAGAAATCTTCCCAGTGTAATATGGAGACTGGAAATGTGCACGGCTCTCCCAGTGTTACAGGGAAACGTGAACTGTACGCAGTGCTCCCAGTGTGATAGAGAGAATGGTACTGTACACAGTGCTCCTAGTGTGAAATAGAGAGCGGAACTATACATAGGCCTCCCAGTGTGATGCGGAGACCAGAAATGTACACAGTGCTCCCAGTGTGATACAGCCAATCTAACTGTACACTGTGCTCACAGTTTTATATGGAGACCGGATCTGTACACAGTCCTCCCAGTGTCATAGGGAGACCGGAACTGTACACATTGCTCCCAGTGTGATACTGAGACCGGAACTGTGCATGGCGCTCCCAGAGTAATATGGAAACCAGGACTGTAGACATTGCTCCCAATGTAATACAGAGCCAGAGCTGTCCACAATGCTCTCTGTGTGATTCGGAGACCGGAACTGTATACGGTTCTCCCATTGTGTTACCAAGACCAGAAATGTACACAGTGCTTCTGGTGTGATATGGTGACTGGAATTGTGCAAGGTTCTCCCAGTGTAACAGGGAAACCAGAACTGTACACAGTGCTCCCAGTGTGATACAGTGACTGGAACTATACACAGTGCTCCCAGTGTGATACAGTGACTGGAACTATACACAGTGCTCCCAGTGTGATACAGTGACTGGAACTATACACAGTGCTCCCAGTGTGATACAGTGACTGGAACTATACACAGTGCTCCCAGTGTGATACAGAGACCGGTACTGTGCACAGTGCTCCCAGTGTGATACGGAGACAGGTACTGTACACAGTTCTCCTATTGTGATACGGAGACCAGTACTGTACACAGTGCTCCCAGTGTGATGCAGAGACCGATACTGTACACATTGCTCCTAGTGTGATACAGAGACCGGTACTGTACACAGTTCTCCTAGTTTGATACAGAGACCAGTACTGTACGCAGTTTTCCTAGTGTGATACAGAGACCGGTACTGTACACAGTGCTCCAAGAGTGATACGGAGACCGGTACTGTCCACAGTGCTCCCAGTGTGATACGGAGACCGGTACTTTACACAGTGCTCCTAGTGTGATATGGAGACCGGTACTGTACACAGTTCTCCTACTGTGATACGGGGACCGGTACTGTACACAGTTCTCCTACTGTGATACGGAGACTGGTACTGTACACAGTGCTCCCAGTGTGATACGGAGACTGGTACTGTACACAGTGCTCCCAGTGTGATACGGAGACCGGTACAGTACACAGTGCTCCCAGTGTTTTACGGAGACCGGTACTGTACACAGTGCTCCTAGTGTGATACGGAGACCTGTACAGTACACAGTGCTCCCAGTGTGATACGGAGACCGGTACTGTACACAGTGCTCCCAGTGTGATACGGAGACCGGTACTGTACACAGTGCTCCTAGTGTGATAGAGAGACCAGAAATCTTCCCAGTGTAATATGGAGACTGGAAATGTGCACGGCTCTCCCAGTGTTACAGGGAAACGTGAACTGTACGCAGTGCTCCCAGTGTGATAGAGAGAATGGTACTGTACACAGTGCTCCTAGTGTGAAATAGAGAGCGGAACTATACATAGGCCTCCCAGTGTGATGCGGAGACCAGAAATGTACACAGTGCTCCCAGTGTGATACAGCCAATCTAACTGTACACTGTGCTCACAGTTTTATATGGAGACCGGATCTGTACACAGTCCTCCCAGTGTCATAGGGAGACCGGAACTGTACACATTGCTCCCAGTGTGATACTGAGACCGGAACTGTGCATGGCGCTCCCAGAGTAATATGGAAACCAGGACTGTAGACATTGCTCCCAATGTAATACAGAGCCAGAGCTGTCCACAATGCTCTCTGTGTGATTCGGAGACCGGAACTGTATACGGTTCTCCCATTGTGTTACCAAGACCAGAAATGTACACAGTGCTTCTGGTGTGATATGGTGACTGGAATTGTGCAAGGTTCTCCCAGTGTAACAGGGAAACCAGAACTGTACACAGTGCTCCCAGTGTGATACAGTGACTGGAACTATACACAGTGCTCCCAGTGTGATACAGTGACTGGAACTATACACAGTGCTCCCAGTGTGATACAGTGACTGGAACTATACACAGTGCTCCCAGTGTGATACAGTGACTGGAACTATAAACAGTGCTCCCAGTGTGATACAGAGACCGGTACTGTGCACAGTGCTCCTAGTGTGATACAGAGACCGGTACTGTACACAGTGCTCCTAGTGTGATACGGAGACCGGTACTGTACACAGTGCTCCTAGTGTGATACGGAGACCGGTACTGTACACAGTGCTCCCAGTGTGATACAGAGACCGGTACTGTACACAGTGCTCCTAGCGTGATACTGAGACCGGGACTTTACACAGTACTCCGAGTGTGATACAGAGACCAGTACTGTACACATTGCTCCCAGTGTGATACTGAGACCGGTACTGTACACATTGCTCCCAGTGTGATACTGAGACCGGTACTGTACACATTGCTCCCAGTGTGATACTGAGACCGGTACTGTACACATTGCTCCCAGTGTGATACTGAGACCGGTACTGTACACATTGCTCCCAGTGTGATACTGAGACCGGTACTGTACACAGTGCTCCTAGTGTGATACGGAGACCTGTACAGTACACTATTCTCCCAGTGTGATACGGAGACCGGTACTGTACACAGTGCTCCTAGTGTGATACGGAGACCGGTACTGTACACAGTGCTCCTAGTGTGATACAGAGACCGGTACTGTACACAGTGCTCCTGGTGTGATACAGAGACTGGTACTGTACACAGTGCTCCTAGTGTGATACGGAGACCGGTATTGTACACAGTTCTCCTAGTGTGATACAGAGACCGGTACTGTACACAGTGCTCCCAGTGTGATACGGAGACCGGTACTGTACACAGTGCTCCTAGTGTGATACAGAGATCTGTACTGTACACACTGCTCCTAGTGTGATACAGAGATCGGTACTTTACACAGTGCTCCTAGTGTGATACAGAGACCAGTACTATACACAGTGCTCCTAGTGTGATACGGAGACCGGTACTGTACACAGTGCTCCCAGTGTGATACAGAGACCAGTACTGTACACAGTGCTCCTAGTGTGATACGCAGACCGGTACTGGACACAGTGCTCCTAGTGTGATACGGAGCCTGGTTCTATGCAAAGTGCTCCCAGTGTGATACGGAGACCGGTACTGTACACAGTGCTCCTAGTTTGATACGGAGACCGGTATTGTACACAGTTCTCCTAGTGTGATACATAGACCGGTACTGTACACAGTGCTCCCAATGTGATACGGAGACCGGTACTGTACACATTTCTCCTAGTGTGATACGGCGACCGATATGGTACACCGTGCTCCTAGTGTGATACAGAGACCGGTACTGTACACATTGCTCCTAGTGTGATACGGAGACCGGGTACTGTACACATTTCTCCTAGTGTGATACAGAGACTGGTACTGTACACATTGCTCCTAGTGTGATACAGAGACCGGTATTGTACACAGTGCTCCTAGTGTGATACAGAGACCGGTACTGTACACAGTTCTCCTAGTGTGATACGGAGACCGGTACTGTACACAGTTCTCCTAGTGTGATACGGAGACCGGTACTGTACACAGTGCTCCCAGTGTGATACGGAGACCGGTACTGTACACAGTGCTCCTAGTGTGATACAGAGACTGGTACTGTACACAGTGCTCCTAGTGTGATAGAGAGACCAGAAATCTTCCCAGTGTAATATGGAGACTGGAAATGTGCACGGTTCTCCCAGTGTTACAGGGAAACGTGAACTGTACACAGTGCTCCCAGTGTGATAGACAGAACGGTACTGTACACAGTGCTCCTAGTGTGAAATAGAGAGCGGAACTATACATAGGCCTCCCAGTGTGATGCGGAGACCAGAAATGTACACAGTGCTCCCAGTGAGATACAGCCAATCTAACTGTACACTGTGCTCACAGTTTTATATGGAGACCGGATCTGTACACAGTGCTCCCAGTGTCATAGGGAGACCGGAACTGTACACATTGCTCCCAGTGTGATACTGAGACCGGAACTGTGCATGGTGCTCCCAGAGTAATATGGAAACCAGGACTGTACACATTGCTCCCAGTGTAATACAGAGCCAGAGCTGTCCACAATGCTCTCTGTGTGATTCGGAGACCGGAACTGTATACTGTGCTCCCATTGTGTTACCAAGACCAGAAATGTACACAGTGCTTCTGGTGTGATATGGTGACTGGAATTGTGCAAGGTTCTCCCAGTGTAACAGGGAAACCAGAACTGTACACAGTGCTCCCAGTGTGATACAGTGACTGGAACTATACACAGTGCTCCCGGTGTGATACGGTGACTGGAACTATACACAGTGCTCCCAGTGTGATACAGTGACTGGAACTAGACACAGTGCTCCCAGTGTGATACAGTGACTGGAACTATACACAGTGCTCCCAGTGTTATACAGAGACCGGGACTGTACACAGTGCTCCCAGTGTGATACGGAGACCTGTACTGTACACAGTTCTCCTATTGTGATACGGAGACCAGTACTGTACACAGTGCTCCCATTGTGATGCAGAGACCGATACTGTACACATTGCTCCTAGTGTGATACAGAGACCGGTACTGTACACAGTTCTCCTAGTTTGATACAGAGACCAGTACTGTACGCAGTTCTCCTAGTGTGATACAGAGACCGGTACTGTACACAGTGCTCCTAGAGTGATACGGAGACCGGTACTGTCCACAGTGCTCCCAGTGTGATACGGAGACCGGTACTTTACACAGTGCTCCCCGTGTGATATGGAGACCGGTACTGTACACAGTTCTCCTACTGTGATACGGAGACCGGTACTGTACACAGTTCTCCTAGTGTGATACGGAGACTGGTACTGTACACAGTGCTCCCAGTGTGATACGGAGACTGGTACTGTACACAGTGCTCCCAGTGTGATACGGAGACCGGTACAGTACACAGTGCTCCCAGTGTGTTACGGAGACCGGTACTGTACACAGTGCTCCTAGTGTGATACGGAGACCTGTACAGTACACAGTGCTCCCAGTGTGATACGGAGACCGGTACTGTACACAGTGCTCCCAGTGTGATACGGAGACCGGTACTGTACACAGTGCTCCTAGTGTGATAGAGAGACCAGAAATCTTCCCAGTGTAATATGGAGACTGGAAATGTGCACGGCTCTCCCAGTGTTACAGGGAAACGTGAACTGTACGCAGTGCTCCCAGTGTGATAGAGAGAATGGTACTGTACACAGTGCTCCTAGTGTGAAATAGAGAGCGGAACTATACATAGGCCTCCCAGTGTGATGCGGAGACCAGAAATGTACACAGTGCTCCCAGTGTGATACAGCCAATCTAACTGTACACTGTGCTCACAGTTTTATATGGAGACCGGATCTGTACACAGTGCTCCCAGTGTCATAGGGAGACCGGAACTGTACACATTGCTCCCAGTGTGATACTGAGACCGGAACTGTGCATGGCGCTCCCAGAGTAATATGGAAACCAGGACTGTAGACATTGCTCCCAGTGTAATACAGAGCCAGAGCTGTCCACAATGCTCTCTGTGTGATTCGGAGACCGGAACTGTATACGGTTCTCCCATTGTGTTACCAAGACCAGAAATGTACACAGTGCTTCTGGTGTGATATGGTGACTGGAATTGTGCAAGATTCTCCCAGTGTAACAGGGAAACCAGAACTGTACACAGTGCTCCCAGTGTGATACAGTGACTGGAACTATACACAGTGCTCCCAGTGTGATACAGTGACTGGAACTATACACAGTGCTCCCAGTGTGATACAGTGACTGGAACTATACACAGTGCTCCCAGTGTGATACAGAGACCGGTACTGTGCACAGTGCTCCTAGTGTGATACAGAGACCGGTACTGTACACAGTGCTCCTAGTGTGATACGGAGACCGGTACTGTACACAGTGCTCCTAGTGTGACACGGAGACCGGTACTGTACACAGTGCTCCCAGTGTGATACAGAGACCGGTACTGTACACAGTGCTCCTAGCGTGATACTGAGACCGGGACTTTACACAGTACTCTGAGTGTGATACAGAGACCAGTACTGTACACAGTGCTCCTAGTGTGATAGAGAGACCAGAAATCTTCCCAGTGTAATATGGAGACTGGAAATGTGCACGGCTCTCCCAGTGTTACAGGGAAACGTGAACTGTACGCAGTGCTCCCAGTGTGATAGAGAGAATGGTACTGTACACAGTGCTCCTAGTGTGAAATAGAGAGCGGAACTATACATAGGCCTCCCAGTGTGATGCGGAGACCAGAAATGTACACAGTGCTCCCAGTGTGATACAGCCAATCTAACTGTACACTGTGCTCACAGTTTTATATGGAGACCGGATCTGTACACAGTGCTCCCAGTGTCATAGGGAGACCGGAACTGTACACATTGCTCGCAGTGTGATACTGAGACCGGAACTGTGCATGGCGCTCCTTGAGTAATATGGAAACCAGGATTGTACACATTGCTCCCAGTGAAATACAGAGCCAGAGCTGTCCACAATGCTCTCTGTGTGATTCGGAGACCGGAACTGTATACGGTTCTCCCATTGTGTTACCAAGACCAGAAATGTACACAGTGCTTCTGGTGTGATATGGTGACTTTAATTGTGCAAGATTCTCCCAGTGTAACAGGGAAACCAGAACTGTACACAGTGCTCCCAGTGTGATACAGTGACTGGAACTATACACAGTGCTCCCAGTGTGATACAGTGACTGGAACTATACACAGTGCTCCCAGTGTGATACAGTGACTGGAACTATACACAGTGCTCCCAGTGTGATACAGAGACCGGTACTGTGCACAGTGCTCCCAGTGTGATACAGAGACCGGTACTGTACACAGTGCTCCCAGTGTGATACAGAGACCGGTACTGTACACAGTGCTCCTAGTGTGATACAGAGACCGGTACATTACACAGTACTCCTAGTGTGATACAGAGACCGGTACTGTGCACAGTGCTCCTAGTGTGATACAGAGATCGGTACTGTACACAGTGCTCCTGGTGTGATACGGAGGCCGGTACTGTACACAGTGCTCCTAGTGTGATACGGAGACCGGTACTGTACACAGTGCTCCCAGTGTGATACAGAGACCGGTACTGTACACAGTACTCCTAGCGTGATACTGAGACCGGGACTTTACACAGTACTCCGAGTGTGATACAGAGACCAATACTGTACACAGTGCTCCTAGTGTGATACAGAGACCGGTACAGTACACAGTGCTCCTAGTGTGATACAGAGACCGGTACAGTACACAGTGCTCCTAGTGTGATACGGAGACCGGGACTGTACACAGTGCTTCTAGTGTGATACGGAGACCGGTACTGTACACAGTGCTCCTAGTGTGATACAGAGACCGGTACAGTACACAGTGCTCCTAGTGTGATACAGAGACCAGTACTGTACTCATTGCTCCCAGTGTGATACTGAGACCGGTACTGTACACATTGCTCCCAGTGTGATACGGAGACCGGAACTGTACACAGTGCTCCTGGCGTGATACGGAGACCGGTACTGTACACATTGCTCCCAGTGTGATACTGAGACCGGTACTGTACACATTTCTCCCAGTGTGATACTGAGACCGGTACTGTACAAAGTGCTCCTAGTGTGATACAGAGACCGGTACTGTACACATTGCTCCCAGTGTGATACGGAGACCGGTACTGTACACAGTGCTCCCAGTGTGATACGGAGACCAGTACTATACACAGTGCTCCCAGTGTGATACAGAGACCGGTACTGTACACAGTGCTCCTAGTGTGATACAGAGACCGGTACTGTACACAGTGCTCCTAGTGTGATACAGAGACCGGTACTGTACACATTGCTCCCAGTGTGATACGGAGACCGGTACTGTACACAGTGCTCCTAGTGTGATACAGAGACCGGTACTGTACACATTGCTCCCAGTGTGATACTGAGACCGGTACTGTACACATTGCTCCCAGTGTGATACTGAGACCGGTACTGTACACAGTTCTCCTGGTGTGATACGGAGACCGGTACTGTACACATTGCTCCCAGTGTGATACAGAGACCAGTACTGTACACATTGCTCCCAGTGTGATACAGAGACCGGTACTGTACACATTGCTCCCAGTGTGATACAGAGACCAGTACTGTACACAGTGCTCCCAGTGTGATACAGAGACCGGTACTGTACACATTGCTCCCAGTGTGATACAGAGACCAGTACTGTACACAGTGCTCCCAGTGTGATACAGAGACCGGTACTGTACACAGTGCTCCCAGTGTGATACAGAGACCGGTACTGTACACAGTGCTCCTAGTGTGATACGGAGACCTGTACAGTACACAATTCTCCCAGTGTGATACGGAGACAGGTACTGTACACAGTGCTCCCAGTGTGATACAGAGACCGGTACTGTACACAGTGCTCCTACTGTGATACAGAGACCGGTACTGTACACAGTGCTCCTAGTGTGATACGGAGACCTGTACAGTACACAGTGCTCCTAGTGTGATACGGAGACCTGTACAGTACACAATTCTCCCAGTGTGATACAGAGACCGGTACTGTACACAGTGCTCCCAGTGTGATACAGAGACCGTTACTGTACACATTGCTCCTAGTGTGATACAGAGACCGGTACTGTACACAGTGCTCCCAGTGTGATACGGAGACCGGTACTGTACACAGTTCTCCTAGTGTGATACGGAGACCGTTACTGTACACATTGCTCCTAGTGTGATACAGAGACCGGTACTGTACACATTGCTCCCAGTGTGATACGGAGACCGGTACTGTACACAGTGCTCCTAGTGTGATACAGAGACCGGTACTGTACACAGTTCTCCTAGTTTGATACAGAGACCGGTACTGTACACAGTGCTCCTAGTGTGATACGGAGACCGGTACTGTACACAGTGCTCCCAGTGTGATACGGAGACCGGTACTGTACACAGTGCTCCCAGTGTGATACGGAGACCGGTACTGTACACATTGCTCCCAGTGTGATACGGAGACCGGTACTGTACACAGTGCTCCTAGTGTGATACAGAGACCGGAACTGTACACGGTGCTCCCAGTGTGATACGGAGACCGGAACTGTACACAGTGTTCCTGGCGTGATACGGAGACCGGTCCTGTACACACTGCTCCCAGTGTGATACGGAGACCGTTACTGTACACAGTTCTCCTAGTGTGATACAGAGACCGGTACTGTACACAGTGCTCCCAGTGTGATACGGAGACCGGTACTGTACACAGTGCTCCTAGTGTGATACAGAGATCGGCACTTTACCCAGTGCTCCTAGTGTGATACAGAGACCAGTACTATACACAGTGCTCCAAGTGTGATACGGAGACCGGTACTGTACACGGTTCTCCTAGTGTGATACAGAGACCAGTACTGTACACAGTTCTCCCAGTGTGATACAGAGACCGGGACTGTACACAGTGCTCCCAGTGTGATACAGAGACCGGTACTGTACACAGTTCTCCCAGTGTGATACGGAGACCGGTACTGTATACAGTTCTCCCAGTGTGATACGGAGACCGGTACTGTACACAGTTCTCCCAGTGTGATACAGAGACCGGTACTGTACACAATGCTCCTCGTGTGATTCAGAGATCAGTACTGTACACAGTGCTCCCAGTGTGATACAGAGACCGGTACTGTCCACAGTACTCCCAGTGTGATACGGAGACCGGAACTGTACACAGTGCTCCTAGTGTGATATGGAGACCGGTACTGTACACAGTGCTCCCTGTGTGATACAGAGACCAGTGCTGTACACAGTGCTCCTAGTGTGATACAGAGACTGGTCATGTGCACATTGCTCCCAGTGTGATACGGATACCGGTACTGTACACAGTGCTCCCAGTGTGATACAGAGACCGGTACTGTACACAGTGCTCCTACTGTGATAGAGAGACCAGAAATCTTCCCAGTGTAATATGGAGACTGGAAATGTGCACGGTTCTCCCAGTGTTACAGGGAAACGTGAACTGTACACAGTGCTCCCAGTGTGATAGAGAGAACGGTACTGTACACAGTGCTCCTAGTGTGAAATAGAGAGCGGAACTATACATAGGCCTCCCAGTGTGATGCGGAGACCAGAAATGTACACAGTGCTCCCAGTGTGATACAGCCAATCTAACTGTACACTGTGCTCACAGTTTTATATGGAGACCGGATCTGTACACAGTGCTCCCAGTGTCATAGGGAGACCGGAACTGTACACATTGCTCCCAGTGTGATACTGAGACCGGAACTGTGCATGGCGTTCCCAGAGTAACATGGAAACCAGGACTGTACACATTGCTCCCAGTGTAATACAGAGCCAGAGCTGTCCACAATGCTCTCTGTGTGATTCGGAGACCGGAACTGTATACTGTGCTCCCATTGTGTTACCAAGACCAGAAATGTACACAGTGCTTCTGGTGTGATATGGTGACTGGAATTGTGCAAGGTTCTCCCAGTGTAACAGGGAAACCAGAACTGTACACAGTGCTCCCAGTGTGATACAGTGACTGGAACTATACACAGTGCTCCCGGTGTGATACGGTGACTGGAATTATACACAGTGCTCCCAGTGTGATACAGTGACTGGAACTAGACACAGTGCTCCCAGTGTGATACAGTGACTGGAACTATACACAGTGCTCCCAGTGTTATACAGAGACCGGGACTGTACACAGTGCTCCCAGTGTGATACGGAGACCTGTACTGTACACAGTTCTCCTATTGTGATACGGAGACCAGTACTGTACACAGTGCTCCCAGTGTGATGCAGAGACCGATAATGTACACAGTTCTCCTAGTGTGATACAGAGACCGGTACTGTACACAGTGCTCCTAGTCTGACAGACAGACCTGGACTGTACACAGTACTCCTAGTGTGATACTGAGACCGGTACTGTACACAGTGCTCCTAGTTTGATACAGAGACCGGGACTGTACACAGTGCTCCTAGTGTGATACGGAGACCGGTACTGTACACAGTGCTCCCAGTGTGATACGGAGACCGGTACTGTACACAGTTCTCCTAGTGTGATACAGAGACCGGTACTGTACACAGTGCTCCTAGTGTGATACGGAGACCGGTACTGTACACAGTGCTCCTAGTGTGATACGGAGACCGGTACTGTACACAGTTCTCCTAGTGTGATACAGTGACCGGTACTGTACACAGTGCTCCCAGTGTGATACGGAGACCGGTACTGTACACAGTGCTCCTAGTGTGATACAGAGACCAGAAATCTTCCCAGTGTAATATGGAGACTGGAAATGTGCACGGTTCTCCCAGTGTTACAGGGAAACGTGAACTGTACACAGTGCTCCCGTAGTGATAGAGAGAACGGTACTGTACACAGTGCTCCTAGTGTGAAATAGAGAGCGGAACTATACATAGGTCTTCCAGTGTGATGCGGAGACCAGAAATGTGCCCAGTGCTCCCAGTGTGATACAGCCAATCTAACTGTACACTGTGCTCACAGTTTTATATGGAGACCGGATCTGTACACAGTGCTCCCAGTGTCATAGGGAGACCGGAACTGTACACATTGCTCCCAGTGTGATACTGAGACCGGAACTGTGCATGGCGCTCCCAGAGTAATATGGAAACCAGGACTGTACACATTGCTCCCAGTGTAATACAGAGCCAGAGCTGTCCACAATGTTCTCTGTGTGATTCGGAGACCGGAACTGTATACGGTGCTCCCATTGTGTTACCAAGACCAGAAATGTACACAGTGCTTCTGGTGTGATATGGTGACTGGAATTGTGCAAGGCTCTCCCAGTGTAACAGGGAAACCAGAACTGTACACAGTGCTCCCAGTGTGATACAGTGACTGGAACTATACACAGTGCTCCCAGTGTGATACAGTGACTGGAACTATACACAGTGCTCCCAGTGTGATTCAGTGACTGGAACTATACACAGTTCTCCCAGTGTGTTACAGTGACTGGAACTATACACAGTGCTCCCAGTGTGATACAGAGACCGGTACTGTACACAGTGCTCCTAGTGTGATACAGTGACTGGAACTATACACAGTGCCCCCAGTGTGATACAGAGACCGGTACTGTACACAGTGCTCCTAGTGTGATACAGAGACCGGTACTGTACACAGTGCTCCTAGTGTGATACAGAGACCGGTACTGTACACAGTGCTCCTAGTGTGATACAGAGACCGGTAATATACACAGTTCTCCTAGTGTGATACGGAGGCCGGTACTGTACACAGTGCTCCCAGTGTGATACAGAGACCGGTACTGTACACAGTGCTCCCAATGTGATGCAGAGACCGATACTGTACACAGTGCTCCTAGTGTGATACAGAGACCGGTACTGTACACAGTGCTCCTAGTGTGACAGAGAGACCGGTACTGTACACAGTGCTCCTAGTGTGATACAGAGACCGGTACTGTACACAGTGCTCCTAGTGTGACAGAGAGACCGGTACTGTACACAGTGCTCCTAGTGTGATACAGAGACCGGTACTGTACACAGTGCTCCCAGTGTGATACGGAGACCGGTACTGTACACAGTGCTCCTAGTGTGATACAGAGACCGGTACTGTACACAGTACTCCTAGTGTGATACAGAGACCGGTACTGTACACAGTGCTCCTAGTGTGATACAGAGACCGGTACTGTACACATTCTCCTAGTGTGATACAGAGACCGGTAATGTACACAGTGCTCCTAGTGTGACAGAGAGACCGGTACTGTACACAGTACTCCTAGTGTGATACAGAGACCGGTACTCTACACATTGCTCCTAGTGTGATACAGAGACCGATACTGTACACAGTGCTCCTAGTGTGATACAGAGACCGGTACTCTACACATTGCTCCTAGTGTGATACAGAGACCGGTACTGTACACAGTGCTCCTAGTGTGATACAGAGACCGGTACTGTACACAGTGCTCCTAGTGTGATACAGAGACCGGGACTGTACACAGTGCTCCTAGTGTGATACGGAGACCGGTACTGTACACAGTGCTCCTAGTGTGATACGGAGACCGGAACTGTACACAGTGCTCCTAGTGTGATACGGAGACCGGTACTGTGCACAGTGCTCCTAGTGTGATACAGAGACCGGTACTGTACACAGTGCTCCTAGTGTGATACGGAGACCGGTACTGTACACAGTGCTCCTAGTGTGATACAGAGACCGGTACTGTACACAGTGCTCCTTGTGTGATAGAGAGACCGGGACTGTACACAGTGCTTCTAGTGTGATACGGACACCGGTACTGTGCACAGTTCTCCTCGTGTGATACAGAGACCAGTACTGTACATTTTGCTCCCAGTGTGATACGGAGACCGGTACTGTACACAGTGCTCCCAGTGTGATACTGAGACCGGTACTGTACACATTGCTCCCAGTGTGATACGGAGACCGGAACTGTACACAGTGCTCTTGGCGTGATACGGAGACCGGTACTGTACACATTGCTCCCAGTGTGATACTCAGACCGGTACTGTACACATTGCTCCCAGTGTGATACGGAGACCGGTACTGTACACAGTGCTCCTAGTGTGATACGGAGACCTGTACAGTACACTATTCTCCCAGTGTGATACGGAGACAGGTACTGTACACAGTTCTCCCAGTGTGATACAGAGACCGTTACTGTACACATTGCTCCTAGTGTGATACAGAGACCGGTACTGTACACATTGCTCCTAGTGTGATACAGAGACCGGTACTGTACACAGTTCTCCTAGTGTGATACAGAGACCGGTACTGTACACAGTGCTCCTAGAGTGATACGGAGACCGGTACTGTCCACAGTGCTCCCAGTGTGATACGGAGACCGGTACTTTACACAGTGCTCCCCGTGTGATATGGAGACCGGTACTGTACACAGTTCTCCACTTGTGATACGGAGACCGGTACTGTACACAGTTCTCCTAGTGTGATACGGAGACTGGTACTGTACACAGTGCTCCCAGTGTGATACGGAGACTGGTACTGTACACAGTGCTCCCAGTGCGATACGGAGACCGGTACAGTACACAGTGCTCCCAGTGTGTTACGGAGACCGGTACTGTACACAGTGCTCCTAGTGTGACACGGAGACCTGTAGAGTACACAGTGCTCCCAGTGTGATACGGAGACCGGTACTGTACACAGTGCTCCCAGTGTGATACGGAGACCGGTACTGTACACAGTGCTCCTAGTGTGATAGAGAGACCAGAAATCTTCCCAGTGTAATATGGAGACTGGAAATGTGCACGGCTCTCCCAGTGTTACAGGGAAACGTGAACTGTACGCAGTGCTCCCAGTGTGATAGAGAGAATGGTACTGTACACAGTGCTCCTAGTGTGAAATAGAGAGCGGAACTATACATAGGTCTTCCAGTGTGATGCGGAGACCAGAAATGTACACAGTGCTCCCAGTGTGATACAGCCAATCTAACTGTACACTGTGCTCACAGTTTTATATGGAGACCGGATCTGTACACAGTGCTCCCAGTGTCATAGGGAGACCGGAACTGTACACATTGC
The DNA here is from genome assembly GCA_026770705.1 of Isurus oxyrinchus. Lineage (NCBI taxonomy): Eukaryota > Metazoa > Chordata > Chondrichthyes > Lamniformes > Lamnidae > Isurus > Isurus oxyrinchus. The sequence goes on along the minus strand of JANJGN010001277.1, from coordinate 68,526 downwards.
TCCCAGTGTGATACTGAGACCGGAACCTTTCATGGCGCTCCCAGAGTAATATGGAAACCAGGACTGTACACATTGCTCCCAGTGTAATACAGAGCCAGAGCTGTCCACAATGCTCTCTGTGTGATTCGGAGACCGGAACTGTATACGGTGCTCCCATTGTGTTACCAAGACCAGAAATGTACACAGTGCTTCTGGTGTGATATGGTGACTGGAATTGTGCAAGATTCTCCCAGTGTAACAGGGAAACCAGAACTGTACACAGTGCTCCCAGTGTGATACAGTGACTGGAACTATACACAGTGCTCCCAGTGTGATACAGTGACTGGAACTATACACAGTGCTCCCAGTGTGATACAGAGACCGGTACTGTACACAGTGCTCCTAGTGTGATACGGAGACCGGTACTGTACACAGTGCTCCTAGTGTGATACGGAGACCGGTACTGTACACAGTGCTCCTAGTGTGATACGGAGACCGGTACTGTACACATTGCTCCCAGTGTGATACAGAGACCAGTACTGTACACAGTTCTCCCAGTGTGATACAGAGACCGGTACTGTACACAGTGCTCCTAGCGTGATACTGAGACCGGGACTTTACACAGTACTCCGAGTGTGATACAGAGACCAGTACTGTACACAGTGCTCCTAGTGTGATACGGAGACCGGTACTGTACACGGTGCTCCCAGTGTGATACAGAGACCGGTACAGTACCCAGTGCTCCTAGTGTGATACGGAGACCGGGACGGTACACAGTGCTCCTAGTGTGATACAGAGACCGGTACTGTACACAGTGCTCCTAGTGTGATACGGAGACCGGTACTGTACACGGTGCTCCCAGTGTGATACAGAGACCGGTACAGTACCCAGTGCTCCTAGTGTGATACGGAGACCGGGACTGTACACAGTGCTTCTAGTGTGATACGGAGACCGGTACTGTACACAGTACTCCTAGTGTGATACGGAGACCGGTACTGTACACAGTGCTCCTAGTGTGATACAGAGACCGGTACTGTACACAGTGCTCCCAGTGTGATACAGAGACCGGTACTGTACACAGTGCTCCTAGTGTGATACAGAGACCGGTACTGTACACAGTGCTCCCAGTGTGATACAGAGACCGGGACTGTACACAGTTCTCCCAGTGTGATACAGAGACCAGTACTGTACACAGTGCTCCTGGTGTGATACAGAGACCAGAACTGTACACAGTGCTCCTAGTGTGATACGGAGACCGGTACTGTACACAGTGCTCCTAGTGTGATACAGAGACCGGTACTGTACACAGTGCTCCTAGTGTGATACGGAGACCGGTACTGTACACAGTGCTCCTAGTGTGATACTGAGACCGGTACTGTACACAGTGCTCCTAGTGTGATACGGAGACCGGAACTGTACACAGTGTTCCTGGCGTGATACGGAGACCGGTACTGTACACATTGCTCCCAGTGTGATACTGAGACCGGTACTGTACACATTGCTCCCAGTGTGATACTGAGACCGGTACTGTACACATTGCTCCCAGTGTGATACTGAGACCGGTACTGTACACATTTCTCCCAGTGTGATACTGAGACCGGTACTGTACACATTGCTCCCAGTGTGATACGGAGACCGGAACTGTACACAGTGCTCCCAGTGTGATACGGAGACCGGTATGGTACACAGTACTCCCAGTGTGAAATAGAGAGCGGAACTATACATAGGTCTCCCAGTGTGATGCGGAGACCAGAAGTGTACACAGTGCTCCCAGTGTGATATAGCCAACCTAACTGTACTCTGTGCTCACAGTGTTATATGGAGCCTGGAACTGTGCATGGTTCTCCCAGAATAATGTGGAAACTGGGACTGTACACATTGCTCCCAGTTTAATACAGAGCCAGAACTGTCCACAATACTCTCTGTGTGATTCGGAGACCGGAACTGCGCACTGTGCTCCCAGTGTAATATGGAGAAGAGAAATATACACAGGTCTCCCAGTGGGATATGGTGACCAGAACTGTACACAGTGCTCCCAGCGCGATGCGGAGACTGGAACTGTTCACAGTGCTCCCAATGTGATATGGAGCACCTAACAGTACACTGTATTCACAGTGTAATACGGAGACCAGGACTGTACAAAGAGCTCCCAGTGTAAAATGGAGACCAGAACTGTACACAGTGCTCCCAGTGTGATATGGAGATCGGAACTGTAAACAGTGCTCCCAGAGTAACACCGAAACCAGAACTGTACAACGTGCTCCCAGTGTGAAGTGGAGAGCAGAACTGTATACAGATCTCCCAGTGTAATATGGAAACCAGAACTGTACACAGTTCTCCCAGTGTGATACAGAGACCGGAACTGCACACATATCTCCCAGTGTAATATGGAGACTGGAAATGCGCACGGTTCTCCTAGAGTGAAATGGAGACCAGAACTGTACACGGTGCTCCCAGTGTGAAGTGGAGACTGGAACTGTACACGTTGTTCCTGGTGTGATACAGAGAGCGGAACTGTGGACATGTTTCCAAGTGCAATATGGAAACCGGGAGCGGAACTGTACACAGGTCTCCCAGTGTGATATGGGGACCAGAACTGTACACAGGTCTCCCAGTGTGATATGGGGACCAGAACTGTACACAGTTCTCCCAGGGTGATATGGCAACCCTAACTGTACACTGTCCTCACAGTGTAATATGGAGAACAGAACTGAACAATGTTCTCCTAGTGCGATACGGAGACCAGAAATGTACACAGAATTCCCAGTGTCATACGGAGTTCGGAACTGTACACGGTGATCCCAGTGTGAAGTGGAGGGCAGAACTGTACACAGTGCTCCCAGTGTAATATGGAAACTGGAACAATACACAGTGCTTCCAGTGTAATACAGAGACCGGAACTGTACACAGGTCTCCCAGTGTGATATGGGGACCAGAACCCGCAGTGCTCGCAGTCTGATACGGCCACCCTAACTGTACTCTATGCTCACAGTCTGATATGGAGACCAGAACTGTACACAGTGCTTCCAGTATAATACAGAAACCGGAACTATACACAGTGCTCCCAGTGTGATATGGAGGCCAGAACTGTACACAACACTTCCAGCGTAATATTGGAGACCGGAATTGTGCACAGTTCTCCCAGTATAATAGGGAAACTGGAACTGTACACAGTGCTCCCAGTGTATCACAGTGACCGGAACTGTACACAGTGCTCCCAGTGTGATACAGAGACCGGAACTGTACACAGGTCTCCCAGTGTGATATGGGGACCAGAACTGTACACAGTGCTCCCAGGGTGATACAGAGACCGGAACTGTACACAGCGCTTCCAGTGTAATAGGGAAACCGGAACTGTACACAGTGCTCCAAGTGTAATAGGGAAACTGGAACTGTACACAGTGCTTCCAGTGTGATACAGAGACCAGAACTGTACACAGTTCTCCCAGTGTGATACAGAAACCAGAACTGTACACAGTACTTCAAGTATGATACAGTGACCGGAAATGTACACAGTGATCCCAGTGTGATACAGAGACCGGAACTGTACACAGGTCTCCCAGTGTAATATGGAGACCAGAACTGTACACAGGTCTCCCAGTGTGATATGAAGACCAGGACTGTACACAGTGCTCCCAGAGTGATATGGCCACCCTAACTGTACACTGTCCTCACAGTGTAATATGGGGACCAGAACTGAACACAGTTCTCCCAGTGAGATAAGGAGACCAGAAATGTACACAGAACTTCCAGTGTCATACGGAGTTCGGAACTACACACGGTGATCCCAGTGTAATATGGAGACCAGAACTATACACAGGTCTCCCAGTGTGATATGGTGACCGGAACTGTACACAGGTCTCCCGGTGTGATATGGTGACCGGAACTGTACACAGGTCTCCCAGTGTGATACAGAGACCGGAACTGTACACAGGTCTCCCAGTGTGATATGGGGACCAGAACCCGCAGTGCTCGCAGTCTGATACGGCCACCCTAACTGTACTCTATGCTCACAGTCTGATATGGAGACTAGAACTGTACACAATGCTCCCAATTTGATACTGAGACCAGAACTGTACACAGAACACCCAGTGTAATACAGAAACCGGAACAGTACACAGTGCTCCCAGTATAATACAGAAACCGGAACTATAGACAGTGCTCCCAGTGTGATATGGAGGCCAGAACTGTACACGATTCTCCCAGTGTAATAGGGAAACTGCAACTGTACACAGTGCTCCCAGTGTATCACAGTGACCGGAACTGTACACAGTGCTCCCAGTGTGATACAGAGACCGGAACTGTACACAGGTCTCCCAGTGTGATACAGAGACCGGAACTGTACACAGGTCTCCCAGTGTGATACAGAGACCAGAACAGTACATAGGTCTCCCAGTGTGATATGGGGATCAGAACTGTACGCAGTGCTCCCAGTGTATCACAGTGACCGGAACTGTACACAGTGCTCCCAGTGTGATACAGAGACCGGAACTGTACACAGGTCTCCCAGTGTGATACAGAGACCGGAACTGTACACAGGTCTCCCAGTGTGATACAGAGACCAGAACAGTGCATAGGTCTCCCAGTGTGATATGGGGATCAGAACTGTACGCAGTGCTCCCAGTGAGATAAGGAGACCAGAAATGTACACAGAACTCCCAGTGTCATACGGAGTTTGGAACTGTACACAGTGCTCCCAGTGTAATATGGAAACTGGAACAATACACAGACCTCCCAGTGTGATACAGAGACCGGAACTGTACACAGGTCTCCCAGTGTGATATGGGGACAGAACTCGCAGTGCTCCCAGTGTGATACGGAGACCGGAACTGTACACAGTGATCCCAGTGTGATACAGAGACCGGAACTGTACACAGGTCTCCCAGTGTGATACAGAGACCGGAACAGTACACAGTGCTCCCAGTGTGATACGGAGACCGGAACTGTAAACAGTGCTCCCAGTGTGACAGAGACCAGAACTGTACACAGGTCTCCCAGTGTGATATGGGGACCAGAACTGTACACAGTTCTCCCAGGGTGATATGGCAACCCTAAATGTACACTGTCCTCACAGTATAATATGGAGACCAGAACTGAACACAGTTCTCCCAGTGAGATAAGGAGACCAGAAATGTACACAGATCTCCCAGTGTCATACGGAGTTCGGAACTGTACACGGTGATCCCAGTGTGATATGGAAACTGGAAATGTACACAGTGCTCCCAGTGTGATACAAAGACCAGAACTGTACACAGTGCTCCCAGTGTGATACAGAGACCAGAACTGTACACAGTGCTCCCAGTGTGATACAGAGACCAGAACTGTACACAGTGCTCCCAGTGTAATAGGGAAACCGGAACTGTACACAGTGCTCCCAGTGTAATATGGAGACCGGAACTGTGCACGATTCTCCCAGTGTAATAGGGAAACTGCAACTGTACACAGTGCTCCCAGTGTATCACAGTGACCAGAACTCTACGCATTGCTCCCAGTGAGATCCGGAGACCAAAACTGTACACAGGTCTCCCAGTGTGATATGGAGAGCAGAACTATACACAGGTCTCCCAGTGTGATATGAAGAGTGGAACTGTACACAGGTCTCCCAGTGTGATATGGAGAGCAGAACTATACACAGATCTCCCAGTGTGATATGGGGACAGAACTCGCAGTGCTCCCAGTGTGATACTGAGACCGGAACTGTACACAGTGATCCCAGTGTGATTCGGAGACCGGAACTGTACACGGTGCTCCCAGTGTGATACGGAGACCAGAACTGTACACATTGCCCCCAGTGTGATACAGAGACCCGAACTGTATGCAGTGCTCCCAGTGTGATACTGAGACCAGAAATGTACACGGTGCTCCCAGTGTGAAATGGAGACCAGAACAGTACACAGTGCCCCCAGTGGGATACGGAGACTGGAACTGTACACGGTTCTCCCAGTGTGATACAGAGACCGGAACTGTACACAGTGATCCCAGTGTGATACGGAGACCGGAACTGTACACGGTGCTCCCAGTGTGAAATGGAGACCAGAACAGTACACAGTGCCCCCAGTGGGATACGGAGACTGGAACTGTACACAGTGCTCCCAGTGTGATACGGAGACCAGAACTGTACACAGTGCTCCCAGTGTGATACGGAGACCGGAACTGTACACAGTGATCCCAGTGTGATACAGAGACCGGAACTGTACACAGTGATCCCAGTGTGATACGGAGACCGCAAGTGTGCACAGTGCTCCCAGTGCGATATGGAGACTGAGAGAGTGCAGCACTGTCGGAGGGTCAGTGCTGTGGGAGAGCCGTAGTGTCGGAGGGTCTGTACTGAGGGAGAGCCGCACGCTCAGAGGGTCAGTGCTGAAGGAGAGCTGCACTGTCGGAGGGTCAGTGCTGATGGAGCGCCGCACTGTCGGAGGGTCAGTGCTGAGGGAGAGCCGCACTCTCAGAGGGTCAGTGCTGAGGGAGAGCCGCACTGTCGGAGTGTCAGTGCTGAGGGAGAGCCGCACTGTCGGAGGGTCAGTGCTGAGGGAGAGCCACACTGTCGGAGGGTCAGTGCTGAGGGAGAGCCGCACTGTCGGAGGGTCTGTACTGAGGGAGAGCCGCACGCTCAGAGGGTCAGTGCTGAAGGAGAGCTGCACTGTTGGAGGGTCAGTGCTGAGGGAGAGCCGCACTGTCGGAGGGTCAGTGCTGAGGGTGAGCCGCACTGTGGGAGGGTCAGTGCTGAGGGAGAGCCGCACTGTCAGAGGGTCAGTGCTGAGGGAGTGCCGCACTGTCGGAGGGTCAGTGATGAGGGAGAGCCGCACTGTCGGAGGTTTATTGCTGACAGTGAGCCGCACTGTGGGAGGGTCAGTGCTGAGGGAGAGCCGCACTGTCGGAGGGTCAGTGCTGAGGGAGAGCTGCACTGTCGGAGGGGCAGTGCTGAGGGAGAGCCGCACTGTCGAAGGGTCAGTGCTGAGGGAGAGCCGCACTGTCGGAGGGTCAGTGCTGAGGGAGAGCTGCACTGTCGGAGGGGCAGTGCTGAGGGAGAGCCGCACTGTCGAAGGGTCAGTGCTGAGGGAGAGCCGCACTGTCGGAGGGTCAGTACTGAGGGAGAGCCGCACTGTCGGAGGGGCAGTGCTGAGGGAGAGCCGCACTGTCGGAGGGTCAGTGCTGAGTTCCTGAAGATCCCAGGCTCTGTGTTTTGTGACCGGGCCTTAACCCAAGGCCCTCAATCGCCCTCCCGCTTGGCACGAGGGCTCCTCATTGAAGCGATTCGAAGACGTGCTGGGGAAGGGGGCGGGGGGGGGGGCAATCGCTGGCTCCCTGACCGACATTCACCCCCCCTCCGGCCTGCCTCTGAGAGGTGGTGGGCCAGGCTGAGCTCTGGGAGCCTGCGAGCTTTGCCGGGTTGCTGTGTATTGGGGCCTGTGCTGAGTGGGCTGATCGAGAGGGAATATCAGGAGTTGGCCTGTGGCCTGGGGCCTGGGGCCTGGGGCCTTGGGCCTAGGGTCTCGGGCCTGGGGCCTGGGGCCTGGGGCCTGGGGTCTGGGGCCTTTGGGTCTGGGGCCTGTGGCCTGGGGCCTTGGGTCTGGGGCCTGTGGCCTGGGGCCTGGGGTATGGGGCCTGGGGTCTGGAGCCTTTGAGTCTGGGGCCTGGGGTCTGGGGCCTTTGGGTCTGGGGCCTGGGGTCTGGGGCCTGGGGCCTGGGGCCTGGGGCCTGGGGTCTGGGGCCTTTGGCCTGGGGTCTGGGGCCTGTGGTCTGGGGCCTTTAGGTCTGGGTCCTGGGGCCTGGGGCCTGGGGTCTTGGGCCTTTGGGTCTGGGGCCTGGAGTCTGGGGCCTGTGGCCTGGGGTCTGGGCCCTGGGGTCTGGGGCCTTTGGGTCTGGGGCCTGGGGTCTGGGGCCTGGGGTCTGGGGACTTTGGGTCTGGGGCCTGGGGTCTGGGGCCTGTGGTCTGGGGCCTTTAGGTCTGGGGCCTGGGGTCTGGGGTATGGGGCCTGGGGTCTGGGGCCTTTGGCCTGGGGCCTGGGGCCTGGGGTATGGGGCCTGGGGTCTGGGGCCTTTAGGTCTGGGTCCTGGGGCCTGGGGCCTGGGGTCTTGGGCCTTTGGGTCTGGGGCCTGGAGTCTGGGGCCTGTGGCCTGGGGTCTGGGCCCTGGGGTCTGGGGCCTGGGGCTTGGGGCCTGGGGCCTCAGGCCTGGGGTCTGGGGCCTGGGGTCTGGGGACTTTGGGTCTGGGGCCTGGGGTCTGGGGCCTGTGGCCTGGGGCCTGTGGCCTGGGGCCTGGGGCCTGGGGTCTGGGGCTTTTGGGTCTGGGGCCTGGGGTCTGGGGCCTGTGGCCTGGGGCCTGGGGCCTCAGGCCTGGGGTCTGGGGCCTGGGGTCTGGGGACTTTGGGTCTGGGGCCTGGGGTCTGGGGCCTGGGGTCTGGGGCCTGGGGTCTGGGGCCTGGTGTCTGGGGCTTGGGGCCTGGGGTCTGGGGCCTGGGGTCTGGGGCCTTTGGGTCTGGTGCTTGGGGTCTGGGGCCTGGGGCCTGGGGCCTGGGGTCTGGGGCTTTTGGGTCTGGGGCCTGG